>MU228299.1:3398629-3413369 GCA_018584345.1 Thuja plicata
AGATAAATCAAATAAGGCTATGTGGGGTCACATAAATCCTATTTTTCTTGCTCAGGCGCATAATAATAATATGATGATCATTCACGGAGAATGAAGACAGTAGGCAGTAAAAGCCAAAATGAAAACATAAATAAGGAACCTGATTTGACATGATGTCGCCAACAGCTGAGGATGATAAAGTGATCAAATGATCTTCTAAATGCCTCTTTGGAACAAACCGAAACCCTCCAACAAGACTCTGATTTCTTGTATAATTTATTTTGTAATGATTTTCAGCTTCTAAAGACTTTGTATATCAACAGCAGCATCCCCAGCCCTGAGCGATCCAGCTCCCCCAAACAAATGGAGTGACTTAACCATAGACCCAAATCGCTTGCAAATCAAAGTTTCTATGAGTTAATTTTGGCCGTCTATGGAGTCAGATTGGTGATGAAAGCCCGCGCGATGAAAAATTTCCCCTTTTTTTTCATCTTAGTGATATCCTGCCTCTCATCCGACCAACGATCCTTTGGTCGAAATTTGATGCAAAAATGTACTAGTGTGTTGGTTGGTCGAAATTATGACCAACACGGGATGTGTTTCGACCAACACGGGATGTGTTGGTAAAAAAGAGAAAATGCATCCTTTATAATGCGACCAAGTAAAACTTGGTCAAAATTTGCCCCCAAATCTATTAGTGTCTGTAGTCTCCATCTGTAACCAAGTTCTTCAATGATATCCTCAGGGATGGGATTTCTACTTCAAGGGGTAATATCGCCTCTAATCCAGAGACTAGGGAGAAAGGAGTTTCTCCTGTCGGTGTTCTCACACTAGTTCTGTATGCCCATAATGCGGGACTAAGCTGTAAATGCTAGTCTCTCCGTGATTCTTTCACCATTTTCTTCAGGATTTTCAGGATCGTTTTGTTTGTAGCTTTAGCTTGGCCATTTCCTTGAGGGTAGTAAAATGAGGAGAACCCTTGTTTGATGTAGAAATGTTCACATAGGTCTTCAACATCCTTGTTCTGAAAAGGGGTACCATGATCTATCAGGATTGTTTGGGGGATCCCGTATCGACAGATGATGTGGTTAAGTATGAACATTGCTATCTATTTTCTAGTGATGTAAGTGAGGGGAATTGCTTCCACCCACTTGGTGAAGTAGTACTATGTTGCTGCTATGATGTACTTGTGTCCGTTTGCTGAAGAAGGTGTAATTTTGCCTACGAGGTCAAATCCCCACATTGAAAATGGCAATGGTGATGTGATAGGATTTAGTTCCTAGGCCAGTGCATGGATGAGGTGTCCATGAATTTGACACTGTATACACCTTTGAATGTGCTTGTGTGCATGTCTCTATTGTGGGCCAATAATATCCCATGCAGATTATTTTCTTAGCTAATTTGTTGCCACCTTTGTGGGTTCCACATATTCCTTCATGTACCTCGTACAAAGCTTTCTGGGATTCCATGGAAGTGAGACATCGTAGTAATGTTCCATCAAAACTTTGTCTATATAGAGTAGTTGAGATTATTGTATACCTAGAGGCTTGGCAGATGAGTGCTTTTCTCTAGTTCCTAGACAAGTTTGGGGGTAGGACGTTGTTTTGGAGATAGCTATAGACATCTTGGTACCATGGGGATTCAAGACCAACAAGGACACACACTGATTCTATGATAGATGCTTGATGTGATGGTACCAAGAGTTGCTCCACTAGAAACTGGAATTTTGTCTCATTACCTGGCATATCAATCAGTGATGCTATGGTAGCCATCGCATCTGCCGCTTTGTTCTGTGCTCTTGGGACTTGCTCAAAGAAAATGTAATGAAAATTTGTGCGTAGCCTTTTGATCTGTGCTCTATAAGGTATGAGCTTCTCATCTTTGGTCATATAATCATTGTTAACTTGACTAATGACCAACTGTGAATCACCAAAGACTTTCAGGTTCTTGATTCTCCATTGAATGGCTATCTTTAAACCGATGACCAGTGCTTCATATTCTGCTATATTGTTGGTGCATTGGAAGTTAAGTCTAAAAGACTTTGGAATTGTATCATGATCTGGAGTGATAAGAACTATCCCTTCCCCTGCACCATGGTTTGTACATGATCCATCAAAATAAAGTTGCCATACCTCGATCACTGGTTGTAGTGTCATGATGGATTCATCAGGAAAGTCAGAGATAATAGGCTATTGGTCTTGAATTGGTGCCTCTGCTAGTTGATCTGTGATTACTTGTCCTTTGATGGCCTTTCTGTCTATATACTCAATGTCAAACTCGCTTAAGATCATTACCCACTTGGCTAGTCATCTAGTGAGTGCTTCTTTGCTCAGGAGGTACTTGAGAGGATCAATACATGCAACCAATTTCATTTGGTGACTCAACATATAGTGTGTTAGCTTCTAGGAAGTGCAAACAATCGCCAAGCATGACTTCTCAATCGGCGTGTAGTTTAGCTCATATCCAACCAAAGTCCTGCTTAGATAGTAGACGACCCTCTCCTTTCCTACATCATCATGTTGTGCCAAGAGGACCCCTAACGCTGATTCCCTCACTGAGATATATAGAAGCAATGGTCTACCTTGTACTGGTGGTACCAATATAGGAGATTTAAGAAGGTAGTCTTTGAATATCTGAAATGCCTGTTCACATTGCTCTGTCCATATGATATTTATGTCTTTATGCAATAGATGTTGGAATGGGTGGCACTTGTTTTCTAGTTGAGCTATGAAGCATCTGATTGATTGGAGCCTTCCTTGTAACCCTCTTAGTTGTCTCAGGTTCGATGGTGGAGGCATGTCCAATATTGCCTTGACCTTTGTTGGATCTACTTTGATTCCTCTGTGTGAAACTACGAACCCCAATAATTTTCTCGTTGTGACCCCGAATGCACACTTTTTTGGATTTAGTTAGACCTTGAATTCCTCCATTCTATCAAAGATGGGTCCCAAAACCTATAGATGATCCTTTCAAAGTATTGATTTGGCTAATATATCATCCACATATTATTCCATTGTCTTGTGGATGAGATCATGAAATATGGTTGTCATTGCCCTCTGATACGTTGCTCCGGCATTCTTTAGACCAAATGGAATGACATTCCAACAATATGTTCCCCAAGGACATGTGAAAGCCATTTTGTGTTGGTCCTCTGGCGCTATCCTTATTTGATTGTAACTTGAGAAGTGATCCATAAGTGATAGCATTTGATGTCTTGCAGTTAGGTCCACTATCATATCGATGTTTGGTAAAGGAAAGTCATCCTTGGGACATGCTATATTGAGATCTTGGAAGTCCGTGCAAATTCATATCTGACCACTATACTTTGTAACTGGTACTAGATTAGATATCCAGGCCACATATGGTATAGGTCTGATGAATTTAGCATCCAAGAGTTTTTTCAGTTCTGCCTTGCCTAGTAATGCAACGTGAGGGTGCATCTTTCTTAGCTTCTATTTGACCGGTTTGGCATTGGGTAGCAATGGGAGATGGTGTAGCACCAACTCTGGATCTAAACATGGCATATCTGAGTAAGACCATGTGAAATTGATCATTCTTGCCTTGAAGAAACTGATGAACTGTTCTCTCTCCTCAGGGGTGAGAGATTTCACCAAGTAGATGTTCTTTGGGTTCTTGTCATCCCCCAAGTTGATTTCCTCTGTCTCTTCAGCTAGTAGTGCTAATTTCTCCTTTGTTAAGGGGAGAAGTTCTCTCTTTCCATCTTCTAGCATCTCAGAGAGGTTTTCACTAGAAGATACGTCTTCTTTTAGCTTTTTACTCTTTTGTTCTTTTTTCTTTTGTGGACTGGAAAGAGGAGCTTCCTCCCTAAAATATGCTGCTCTGTCTAGGTTAATGGAGAATCCTGCCTTGTGATCTCCTTACAAAATGCCTTCCCTCAGTCCCATGAAATGAGCTATTGCCTCGTCATTCTCAAAGATATATAGATCAAGTGGCCCTTGTTGATCCCATGCTATAAGCTCATGGTGTACAAGACAAACACTTTCACTACTATTTGGCTCAAGTTGACTAAAAGGGACCACTGATATGGTGCCTACAAAATTGGACTGTGATGAGGATGCACCACTTGAGGTCTGATAGATGACATGTTTGTCTATACAGGGTTGTTCGGTAATGGTCATTTGTTCAAATAGGTTTGCTAGATTTATGATAATGTCGGCTCGAGGGGAAAAATAAGGGATTGACAGTTCAGAATCGTGGAGGGCTCTCCACTCATACTCATGGGAGTCGGTCTCAATGGAATGTTCGTCTGATGTCTCACTTCCTTGGTTATCATCGATTGCTATGTGTAGGTTTATTTGGGATTGTGTGGTTCCCTCTTCGGTGGGCAACAACTGCGCTAATATGTTTCTTATTAGGCCATGCTTAGTGTTGTGCCCCCGGTGCATTTCTGCTACTTGCTCTTGATTGACTTGAATGTCTTGGATCACAGAACTAGTGCTTTATTGTCCATAGCCCAAACCTCTTGTGTTTCTTTGGGTTGGTGGTAGAGGCAATTCATATATTCCTTGTTGCCTTGCCCCCAACCCGATTATTCCATCGTACCCAAATCTTTGTATCATTGTGTATCCATTACCATAGTTTGACAAGGGTAATGGTGGTCAGATTGTCTCAGGGGAGTCTCGGTATAACTAGGTATTGATGTCTTGTTCAAAATGATTTTCTTCCGCTATGTCTCCCCACAGGATAGAGGTTGTGGGTGGACATCTAAATAGAATAGGTTGCGGAGTTTCTATTGCAATAACAGGTTGTTGCATACCGTGATTTCTTGGGCATTGAGGCATGTGCGTGATGGTAAAAGCTTCTTCATATCTATATTCACCACATCCCTTGTCCGTGATGGATATCTTTCCTGCTTTCTCTGTGACATCTTTAAGATTTGAATTTGAAGAGGAGGAAATACTTGCATCCTGGTTAATGACTATCTTTCCCACTGCTTGTGTGACATCTTTGGGATTCAAATCTGAAGAGGACGAGATGCTTGCATCTTGGTTTGATGGTACTTGGTTATTTTTACCCAATTTTTTCACATGCAGGATAGTAGTCATTACAGTTAAAAAATTTGCATAAAGAGACATCTTTTTAACATTACTGTTCAGCCAATGCAGATGAATACATTACTATTACATTCATATTATTAGATTTCATTTGTACTCTAAGTTTTGATCAAATTCACACTTTCATATTTATAAATGATCATTACATTGTGCATTCATACTGAATGTATTAGACAAGTGTTCCTTTAAGGTCACATCTTGCATACTGAAACTCAGAGGACATATGTAGAAAAGAAACTAAAAGAGAAGCATGATGAAGTCTAGGGTCTATGTATTGCCTTTAAGAGGTCTTCTAGTTTCTGGAGTTGTTCATCTGCATCATCTAAAGTCTTCATATCCTAGGTCTTGTCTCTGATTGTCCTGCACTCTAGGTCTTCTATGGTCCTGTATCCTGCATCAGGGTGTGAAAGAGATATTAGATCCAATTGGATCTAAGCATACATAAATGCCTAAAAAAAACCATACATCAGTCAAATTCACTGAACTACATATTTACTGATGGTATCAATGTGATAGAAAGATATGCATTTACATTGACTGAATAATAATATCAAACAAACATATCCTTATGAAATCCTGTGCTATATTTGAAAGATGCAGTGAGTGTCATGAGCCCGTGCTCAAACTTCACAATATGCATTATTAAAGGATGAAAGAATGCTAGATGTTCATTCTGTAGGAAAGAAAGAAATGTTCAAATGTAGATTTCAACATCAATGTACAAAAAGATATCAGATGTGTGACTGGATTATGCATATGAAGATACAGTTTTAAACAATGCACATATATAAAGGATCAAATAATAATGTTGTCTAGAGACAGAAAAGATATGGGTCACTATGATCTAATGCTAAATATGCAGATATCAGAAGTAGCATACACATAGAGATGTTCAAATACTCTAAAGATATGCCAAACTGTAAGGTAAATAATGATACTATTTTGCATATTCAGTCAAAAGCCCAAGCAATGATGGTAGGTATGATAACAATGTTATTATCTAATGCTGCCAAGTACATATTTAAACAATTTCAGATGCAATGCTTTGTGCAAAATTGGAATAAACAATGCATTTGTATGTTATTTGACTTCTATTTTAAAGAAACTGCATATTGAAAAGTGTTTAGACAGTAATAGATGAAGCTGACAAAATGGAGTTCATATCTTAGCAACAACATGGCAACTTGCATATGTTCTGATGTACAGAATAAGCCATTTGGGTATCTAGTATTTATTTCATTCAACCATGACAGTGCATATTAAGAGAAATAAAGAGTTATGCAGATGTAAGATAGAATCAGTCATAATAGCATTGTATTGGTGTGTTGAACTAGCACTATTATGCATCCCTCAGAGAAAAATGATGTTGTTATTAATACAATTTTCATATTTAGAAAAGAAAATATGCATAACAGAGAATAAATGAGCAAGATTCGAGCTTTCAAAGATTGGATTATGCATATGAAGATGCAGTTTTAAACAGTGCATATATATGTAAAATCAAATGTTGGTGCTGTGTAAAGTATATAAGATACATGTCACTATGATCTACTTTTTTTTTGCAGAAAAGACAATATGCATATACAGGGGAGAATGCAGCTCATAAGAAGGTGTTTATAGTGCTGTCATAGTACATGATTCCTTTGGATGAGATAGGGAATCAATCCACAATGACATCTACTTCTGCAAACAAGATAATCACTGTCGGCATGTTCAAATGAAAAAGTCAACATATTTCATGTATTATAAACAACACTATTAAACACATTGAAGAGCCGATGTATTGACATTAATGGTTATAGTTTTTCAAAAAGATGGCATGGAAAAAGATAACAACAACAAAATGACAGCTTACAGATCAAACTGTTGAAGTCGAGTTTGAGGATATGCATGAATGGAACCTTATTTTAGGGTATCAAACTCTAAGTTACAAGCTACAACAAGCATAGTTTCAACAAAGTGTGGGTATTCTAGCATAAAGCACGGTTTCAGTAAATATACAAGCATATAGCATAAATAGAGATGGTCTGAAGAAAGATCTCAATTTCAGTCAAAGACAAGATGCAAATAACACACAATATCTCCAGTTCAACATATATAGCATAGCCTCCACATGTTTTAATACCCTTCAGGCATGGTGATGTTATGTTATCACTATAATAGACAATAAGAAGCCCAAATTCATTCAAAGCAATGAGCAACACATTCAAACAGAAAGGACAGAATGCTAACAATGCATGAAGAGCAACTTATCTGTGGAGTCTATGATGGAGAGGCCATGGTTTTAGAGAAAAATGTGGAGTGGAAGCTGATGCATAGACATTGCCATCAGTTATGGCATGTGAAGAACAACATGCACTCTAGCCCAGAAAAGATCTCAATCATAATAGCACCATATATTATGGCATGTAAACTCTGGAACAATTCAGGCATAAAGAGCTCAAGTTTTAAAAGAAAGCTTCATAAGAATGTGCAGAGCGCCATACATTATGGCCTGATAACTCACTGTTTACATAAAATGATGACAAGTCTCAGGTTATGATAGAAGAACTCCAACCCCGCTCAAAGGACATGTGGATAAATCCATCATTCATGGCAGGTAACCAATAATCGAACTCCAGTATAGAAGACAAGTTAAAGCCCAAGAAATAGTCAAATGCCAAAAAACAAGTAGTAAACACCAGATGAGTCCGAGTTCAGCAGGAGGATGCATGATAGGTCGCCATGCTTCATAATGCGTAGATATGCAAAATTCCATATCTCATGGCATGAAACTCAAAACACAATGAGTCAACTCCAGTCTATAATAATGTCAGCCAACAATGGTGAACTCCAGCTCACATTTCAAACATGGAAAGCACTAAGAGCACAAGATAGAAACAACATGGCAGCAGCACAGTCACAGTTAGGGGTTTCAAAAACCCTAAATCCTCTCCTAAATGCAGTGAGTGCAGAAATGAAAATGGAAAATAATGCCTATGTCGAGTTAGGTAGGGATTTGCAGTCCATGGAGGTACAAACAAAGAGATATTTTGCATTGTGATGGATTATTGATATTCTTTCAAGGTATCGGCTTTGCTAGGGTTAAGATGTAAAACTATGGTGTCGGTTTTGATAAGTTAGGGTCGGCGTTTTATGCGTTTTGGGTTAAATTTTAAATGGATTTTTCAATGTAAATGTTGGTAAAATAATGTAAAATGGATTTATATCCTTTATTAAAACCAATATTTAGGGGCATTAGTCATTTTTGAAATTGGCCTTTAGGGGCTAGGTTTTAGGCACTAACCATGCCTTAGATTTAGGGATGTGCTATTTTGGAGGAGCTAGTTGTTAGGCTAGATTTTAGGCATCATTTTGGGTTTTGATTTAGGGATGATCTATCTGTTTGGAGGAGATTTTTGGAGGGAGATGTCATTTTCGAGATTAGCCATGTGGGCTATTTAGTGGACCTTATACTTTATGTTCAGAGGTTTAGATTTTGGTGAAAAAGAGGTTTTAGTGAGCTATTTTGTTCCTATACCACTTTTTCATGCCTTTTGTATCCATTTTGGTTGCAGATTTTGGAGAGAGGGCATATAGTGAACATATCATTCCTAAGTGTTTTGGAAGGCCATTTTTGTAATCATTTTGTCAGATTTTTGAAGGAATGAGCTAGATATTTTGACTCATATTTGTGAATTTGTTTCGATATTGGATCCTGTTTTCATCTTTTCTAACAAGTGTCAAATCATTTATTATCTAAAGGAAGTGAGTGGATTTTTGTTCCTTCTCAAGATAATAAATTTCTCCAAGGCCTTGTATGAGAAATGTATGTTTGTTAATTATCCAAGCTGTTTGTGGTAAAACCCTGATAGCATGCATCTATTAACCTATATGTTGAGCAGAGATTCAGGGTGTTAAGATCTTCATTTGTAAGTCAGGATTGAAGTTTCATGTTTTTTACAAAGTCTAAAGTATTCATTGGTGTATCACCCCATTTACCATTCATTTTTAAATCCTTCTTCCCTTTTCCCATTAAGTTACAAACCAGGAGGTGATATCCTAAATTCAATAGGAACCGGCCTAGAATCTGGAGACTCCTTCTCAGACATAGTCTACCTACAGCTAGAGGAGGTTTCCATTGTCAGATAGAATTGTCCTGAAGCCCTAATGCCTGATTTAGGGTGACAATTCTAAGCTTGAATAGTTTTTGGCACGCCTAGTGGGACTGAAAGGTCATAGGTTTCACATTTTGTGTTGGTTTTGGTATGCATCCAGCAGGTTGCATGCCTTTAGGAGGTCAATATTATGCATATCTGGCGGCTCTAAGGTTATATATACTGGTTTTATGCAGATTTGGTGCCTAAGATGGATTACTATCCTCCATTTTATGAAGATGTTTCTGCATGTTCTCAATATCAACCATATCAGTACGGCCCTGCTGCTGTTTTTGTTCCAAAATTTGAAGGACAACATTCATCTCATGTTTGTCACCCTCCAGCCCAGTAGCAAGTTTCTTGGAAGCATGCATACCAGCAGCCACAAAGGAGTTTCTTTGATGATTCTCAGAATTATCCCCAGCATGTTCCAAAAATGAGCCTTGATGATATTCAGAAGAACTTTCAAGAACAAATGAGATCTTTGGAGAAAGGGCAAGAGTATGGCATGCATCAAGAGGAGCTATCTTATCAAACTCACATACACCAGCAAGAGATGGAGGCTCAAAGGTATGAGCAGGAGTTTATTGCCAAGAAAGTTGCTTTTAAAGAGGAACAAATGAGGCAGTTAAAGAAAAAATTACAAGAGCTAGAAGTTCAAGTAGCTTCTTGTGCCTTTAGTCAGCCTATAATCCAAGAAGGATCCAAGCTGAAGATTCCAAGTTATAAGCCTGCAAAAGAAACAAGGTAGCCCATATAAGAGCTCCTTAGTGAGCATGGTCAACCAACACACTTTATTGACTCTCAGTCAGAGATGTGTAATGTAGCTGAACTAGATGAGCAAGATACCAAGTTTTCATGGCAGCCCTCATGGACTAAGCACCCTGGCTTCCAAATGCCAAATCTTATCAAGGTGGTTACATGTGAGTCATCTCCAGATCAGGGAGTTGATAAGGAGGTTAATAGCTCAAATCTAATAGAACAAGAGGTATTGGATTCAGTTGCAGATCTTGTATATTCTGAGATGGATAGTCAACAAATTGCATCATTGGCTACAGGAGACTCTTTTGACAAGCAAGAGATGGTTGTACTTATCTTTGAGGAGTTACCCTCTTTTGTAGATCAAGAGAAAGAAGAGGATATTCTGGTCACTTCAGTACAATAGGGTGTCCATGATCAAGAAACTGATCAAAGCTTAGAGAGTTGTTTTGACAACATTATTGCAGATTTCTGTGAGAATCTTGAGAGGCCAAAATTTGTGCCTATTCAAGTGTGCTCTATTATGGAGGACATTCTTTCTAATGATTATGTGCAAGAAGGAAAGCTGGAACCAAGTGCTCTAGATTCCCAGGAGATTAGTGGTTTTGATGAGGTCCTAGCTGACTTGATAGAAGATGGTGGTGTTTTGATCATGGAGGAGGAGCTCACATGGAAGCTAATGATGTAGGACAACCATGAAGAACTAGAGTGAAATAAAGAATCCAGTAGCATAAATCCATAATTTAACATCTCTAGAGGCTGCCTAATCAGGCATCTTTCCAGAATGGGGCCTGTTCCAAAGATTCCAATTATAGAGAAACATATCCATCATGATTATTCACCTCAAATCTACATTGATATTAATCAAATCCAAGAGGTATGTGATCTGGTCTTTCACTTTCAGGATATGCTTCAAGAGTTTCAGATCCTTCAAGTTGTATTGCATATTTTTTCAATTGCCTATATGTATGCATCTCATTCGCTATTGGTGAGAAAAGGCAAATATTTCAATGAGCCATTAAATGGTTTTGTTTAGCAAGTTTTGTGGCTGGTTAGGTTAGTTTTTTGTTTCCCTAAGTGTTGTCAAGCACAATTAGGTCAGTTTTAGTTTTAGTTTTCCCAGTTTTCAATAAGTCTTCAAGTTTGCAAGGTCTTCCAAGGTTGCTATCCTAATCTGCAAACCTAAGGAAATCATTCCTCAATGATCAAAAATACATTTAAAATTGGTGATAATGAAGTTTAACTTCACTACCACAAATCATAAACATACCCTCAATCATTGGGAAATGGTTTCCTTATATCCACAGATTAGGTTCAGGGTTTCCGTAGGTGATCAAAAGACTCAATGCCCAATGGACTTTTTTAGGCTACTGGTCCCAATGTCAAGTAGGTAGACATCCATCAGAGGTCACCAGAATTGTTACCCAAATTTTTCACATGCAGGATAGTAGTCATTACAGTTAAAAAATTTGCATAAAGAGACATCTTTTTAACATTATTGTTCAGCCAATGCAGATGAATACATTACTATTACATTCATATTATCAGATTTTATTTTTACTCTAAGTTTTGATCAAATTTACACTTTCATATTTATAAACGATCATTACATTGTGCATTCATACTGAATGTATTAGACAAGTGTTCCTTTAAGGTCACATCTTGCATACTGAAACTCAGAGGACATATGCAGAAAAGAAACTAAAAGAGAAGCATGATGAAGTCTAGGGTCTATGTATCACCTTTAAGAGGTCTTCTAATTTCTAGAGTTGTTCATCTGCATCATCTGAAGTCTTCATATCCTAGGTCTTGTCTCTGATTGTCCTGCACTCTAGGTCTTCTGTGGTCCTGTATCCTGCATCAGGGTGTGAAAGAGATATTAGATCCAATTGGATCTAAGAAATACATAAATTCCTAAAAAACACCATACATCAGTCAAATTCCCTGAACTACATATTTACTAATGATATCAATGTGATAGAAAGATATGCATTTACATTGACTGAATAATAATATCAAACAAACATATCCTTATGAAATCTTGTGCTATATTTGAAATATGCAATGAGTGTCACGAGCCCATGCTTGAACTTCACAATATGCATTATTAAAGGATGAAAGAATGCTAGATGTTCATTGTGTAGGAAAGAAAGAAATGTTCAAATGCAAATTTCAACATCAATGTACAAAAAGATATCAGATGTGTGACTGGATTATGCATATGAAGATGCAATTTTAAATAGTGCACATATATAGAGGATCAAATAATAATGTTGTCTAGAGACATAAAATATATGGGTCACTATGATCTACTGCTAAATATGTAGATATCAGAAGTAGCATACACAGAGAGATGTTCAAATACTGTAAAGATATGCTAGACTGTATGGTAAATAATGATACTATTTTGCATATTCAGTCAAAAGCCCAAGCAATGATGGTAGGTATAATAACAATGTTACTATCTAATGCTGCCAAGTACATATTTAAACAAGTTCAGATGCAATTCTTTGTGAAAAATTGGAATAAATAGTGTATTTGTATTTTATTTGACTTCTATTTTAAAGAAACTGCATATTGAAAAGTGTTCAGACAGTAATAGATGAAGCTGAAAAAATGGAGTTCATATCTCAGTAACAACATGGCAACTTGCATATGTTCAGATGTATAGAATAAGCCATTTGGGTATCCAATATTTGTTTCATTCAACCATGACAGTGCATATTAAGAGCAATAAAGAGTTATGCAGATGTAAGATAGAATCAGTCATAATATCATTGTATTGGTGTGTTGAACTAGCAGTATTATGCACCCCTCAGAGAAAAATTATGCTGTTATTAATGTAATTTTCATATTTAGAAAATCAAATATGCATAACAAATAATAAACGAGAAAGATTTGAGCTTTCAAAGACTGGATTATGCATATGAAGATGCAGTTTTAAACAGTGCATATATATGTAAAATCAAATGTTGGTGTTGTGTAAAGTATATAAGATACATGTCACTGTGATCTACTTTTTTTTTGTAGAAAAGAAAATATGCATATACGGGGGAGAATGAAGCTCATAAGAAGGTTTTTATAGTGATGTCATAGTACATGATGCCTTTGGATGAGATAGGGAATCAATCCACAGTGACATCTACTTCTGCAAACAAGATAATCACTGTCGGCATGTTCAAATGAAAAAGTCAACATATTTCATGTATTATAAACAACACTATTAAACACATTGAAGAGCCAATGTATTGACATTAATGGTTATAGTTTTTCAGAAAGATGGCATGGAAAAAGATAACAACAGCAAAATGACAGCTTACAGATCAAACTATTGAAGCCGAGTTTGAGGATATGCATGAATGGAACCTTATTTTAGGGTATCAAACTCCAAGTTACAAGCTACAACAAGCATAGTTTCAAAAAAGTGTGGGTATTCCATCTTAAAGCACAGTTTCAATAAATATACAAGCATATAGCAGAAACAGAGATGGTCTGAAGAAAGAGCTCAATTTCAGTCAAAGACAAGATGCAGATAACACACAATATCTCCAGTTCAACATATATAGCACAACCTCCACATGTTTTAATACCCTTCAGGCATGGTGATGTTATGTTATCACTATAATAGACAATAAGAAGCCCAAATTCATTCAAAGCAATGAGCAACACATTCAAACAGAAAGGACAGAATGCTAACAATGCATGAAGAGAAACTTATCTGTGGAGTCTATGATGGAGAGGCCGTGGTTTTAGAGCAGAATGTGGAGTGCAAGCTGATGTATAGATAGTGCCATCATTTATGGCATGTGAAGAACAACGTGCACTCTAGCCCAGAAAAGATCTCAATCATAATGGTGCCATATATTATGGCATGTAAACTCTGAAACAATTCAGGCATAAAGAGCCTGAGTTTTAAAAGAAAGCTTCATAAGAATGTGCAGAACACCATACATTATGGCCTGATAACTCGTTGTTTACATAAAATGATGATAGGTCTCAGGTTATGATAGAAGAACTCCAACCTCGCTCAAAGGACATGTGGATAGAGCCATCATTTATGGCAGGTAAGCAATAATTGAAATCTAGTTTAGAAGACAAGTTAAAGCCCAAGAAACAGTCAAATGCTGAAAAACAAGTAGTAAACACCAAATGAGCCCGAGTTTAGCAGGAGGATGCATGATAGGTCACCATGCTTCATAATGTGTAGATATGGAAAATTCCATATCTCATGGCATGAAACTCAAAACACAATGAGTCAACTCCAGTCTATAATAATGCCAGCCAATGATGGTGAACTCCAGCTCATGTTTCAAACATGGAAAGCACTAAGAGCACAAGACAGAAACAACATGGCTGTAGCACAGTCATAGTTAGGGGTTTCAAAAACCCTAAATCCTCTCCCAAATGCAGTGAGTGCAGAAATGAAAATGGAAAATAATGCCTATGTCGAGTTAGATAGGGATTTGGAGTCCATGGAGGTACAAACAAAGAGATATTTTGCATTGTTATGGATTATTGATATTCTTTCAAGGTATCAGCTTTGCTAGGGTTAAGATGTAAAAATATGGTGTCGGTTTTGATAAGTTAGGGGTGGTGTTTTATGCATTTTGGGTTAAATTTTAAATGGATTTTTCAATGTAAATGTTGGTAAAATAATGTAAAATGGATTTATATCCTTTATTAAAACCAATATTTAGGGGCATTAGTCATTTTCGAAATTGGCCTTTAGGGGCTAGGTTTTAGGCACTAACCATGCCTTAGATTTAGGGATGTGCTATTTTGGAGGAGCTA
>MU228299.1:3437414-3458330 GCA_018584345.1 Thuja plicata
CCAATTCCTATATAATAAACCCTTCATAACCATTTGAAGGATCCATGATTTCAAGCTCTTGTGCGCCATTACTATGTCAGTTTGGTTCTAGCATTCAAGCCATCTTGCGATCACACACTCATTTCAAGTATCAAATTCTTGACGCTTCTCAAGTCATAGACACTGCCTACACCAATATTGAGCATCAAAAACAACATTTCGGAAGGAGTAGAGAGAGACAATAGAAGCTTCAAGCACTTTGGGGTTTCCATTCATTTGTTTTCCTTTCTTTGTTTGTACATTTTATTGGTTACGTTTCAAGTTATTCATTTTAGTAGTTCTTGGGTATTGGATTTATATCATTGTAAAACCGTTTCCACTAACCCTCACCTTTGGAAAGCTTGGGAACCATGATCAAAAAAAGGAGGCGTATAGTTACTTTGTTGTTGATCATTTTGAGCCCTCACTTTTGACCTTGTTCTTGCTGCTATAGGTCTCCATACTTGATTGGGGTCAAAATTTGCTGCTAAAAAAACATCATCATCATTAAAATTCACCAAAGACACATCATAATTACCTTGTGTTTCTGACTGAGCATACTGTACCTCTACTTGGATATTAACCAGTTGTCCCTTCAGAACATCCTGCCTTCTAGCTTCAAGTGCATGAGGGCAATCCAACCAAAAATGCCCATCATTGCATGTGTTACACGATTCCGCTTCTTGCACATAATTATTTTGAGGAATTACTATTAACTCCTTGGAAGTACTCGGAGTTGCATAATTATATGCTTGACCAACTCTTTGATTGTAACTTCTTTGTTGTCCTTGAGCTTGCCTTGGCTGATTTGAACTGGAATCTTGATTCAATGATCTATCCTGCTGATAAGAAGCTTGTGGAGGCCTATTGTATTAGTCTTTCTGCCTCTTCAGGTTTTTTATCTCATTGCCATAATTCTGCAAAGTTCTCAAAATGTTGTCATTTGTGTCTTTTAGCTCCATAGTCCACTCTTTTATCTCCCCAATAGGAGTTGAAGTAGCATGTTCTTCTGCTACAACTTGCATATTAAGTGTTGGCAATGGAGGAACCACAACAATAGGTGGTATGACAACTGGTACAAGTGGTTGTATCTCTACACAATAAGGTATTGGAGGCCTTGGAGGTGATTTTCCATCTTGTATCAAATTATTCTCAGCTCTAACAACAACATCATAAACATTAGGTAAAGTATTACCTCCCATAGACCGCATCAGAAGCGCAATATCACTGTTAAATGTTTTCAAATAGAAAAGAAATGCATAGTCATTGGATGGTTTAATAGATCTTGGAATTATGTCCTAAGTTCGTTGAAAATGAAAATTGAAATCAGAAATATGTTCATTGATATTTCTCTTAATAGTAGTTAACTGCTCAGCCAAAGACAAATTATCTGACCTATCCTCAAATTTACTGATCAAAACAATCCCTAACTCATCCCATGTAGCAATAGAGTTAACTGGAAAACTTCTAAACCAGATTAATGGTTTACCCTTGAGTGATGCCGCTAATAGTTTTAATGCTACATCATCATGAGTAACTTGATGTAACCCACAAAGAGTAGAAATATCTTTAATACGTTCAATTGCTAAAATATGATTCTCACCATTGAAATACATCAAACCTTTTAGTACTGCTGGTGGAATGTCATGATGAGCAGCAATTTGTAATGGGATGCCAGCATCAAAGTCCACAAATGGAAAATTATGAGCCATCTGTACTGGTGTCACTTGCTGCTGGACTACAGGTGGTACAATAGATTTGTTAGATTGAGTTACCTTCCTTTAATATGTTTTCAATCCTGGGGTAGCAGTGCCACTTGTGGATGCTACAACAACGAAATGATCCTTTGTTGATTCCTCAAAAATGGGTAATTCTGATCTATAATTGTCAATAACACTTAAATCTTCAGGAAAATTGAAATCTTCAATAATTACCTCATGGCTTTCAGAAATGGCAACTTGATCCTCAAAGATAGGATTTTCAAATAGTGAAAAAATAGACCCAGCAAAGAGGCTCTTTCTCCTGCAGCTTGAGATGCTCTGCTTCTTCTTGCTGATCTGCTACCTCTTCTACTGGGTTGTAACTCTTGATAAATAAATCCTTCGCTATTTTCTCTTGTAGGAGTCCTCATTAAAATAAGTCTGCTATTGAATCTGCAATAAAACCTTCAACACAGAGTCGCCAGGTGCTGGAAAAAAAATACCTTCAAAAAGTTAGAAATATTGTTGTTCACACCAAAATAGTAATAAGAAATAATAAATTTGAAAGAATTGTGTAGCAGTTCGGGTCCCACCGGGCGTGCAAAAAATTGTTGTCAATCAGGATTGCGCCTTTAGCTTGATTTAAATCTAGCTATCCTATTGAAACATGGAAACGTTCTCCTTGGTGGAAGAGAGAACGAATCTCCGAATTCTAGGCTGGTTCCTATTTGATTTGGAATATCACCTAACACTAACTTTTTGGGGTTTTGGGAAAAGAGAGAAGGATAATTGAAAAGTGAAAAAGCTAGCTAAGAGGGTGATACACCAAACGGATTCAGATCCATCATAATTATAAATCTACACTTACAGGACATACATTACTAAACTCTGCAATAACATTCACTTCACAACACCTAGGATGACATAGAATTCACTATTAGGGTTTGTGTCACTAATATTAATAATTCAGTCAACAAACATGCAATTTTTGCAAAAGGTTTACTCTTTATAACTTAGAATAGGAATTTGAAACAATTCACTAATATATGCTAAAAGACAATACACTTTAATGTAGAAACTTGGAAGGATTGATAGCAAAACTCTGAAAAAAATGTATGACAAATAGGGCCAGCTTTATTATCTTCAAAATCTGCAAATAGTTACATGAGAAAGCACAAAAAATGTCAAGGAATGTATGCACTCACTTGATCATAAGTTGTCTTAAACATGAACTAATGGCTGCAAAATACGAGAAAAAGGGTAAAGGAACAATATGCTCATTAATGCCTCTAATTCTCAAAATTATAAACCCCTACAAATGAATAAGAAGTTCAAATATATAGCCCCTAACACCAATTCTGCAAATGGAATTTCCCCCAAAAAATTCCTAACAACTAGCTAGATAACCCTGAATTTTAGGCCTAAATAATGCCCAAAAATGTAGCCTCCAATAATGCCCTCTAAAATAGCTAAATCCCTAAATTTAAGGCATAAGTGATGCCCACAACCTAGCCCTTAATTTAGCTCTCCTTATCTTGATGCCTTTGATTAATATCTTTTAATAATATATATCAATATATCAAAGATATTACATAACACATCCAAAATATAACCCAAAAAAATAATTTAAGGTGTAACCCCAACCTAAAAAACCCTAACTCGAATGTATGAGTGACAACCCATCAAAATTGACACCTTAGCACTACAGTCAACATGACCTATCTCAAAAAAAAATCTTTTATCATTTACTGGCTGCATTGTCTAGGTATTTGGAAAGGTTGTCGTGGCATGTAGTGAAGCCTCCGTACACTGTGGTTAAAAGAGCCTTAACTCATTTTGTCAGGCGGATTTCAAAGTTTATCACACTTTGACATAGGCATTTCATCTTGTCATTTCATAGTTTGAGGAAAGAGGTTAGGGTTTCCTGCTTATGGTGCCGCCATGCTTGTGGTTTTTCACTGTTTCTTTGGCTTTCTCTGTCAAACTCGGGCTCATCTGGAGTTCACCATGTGATCTGAGAGTTAGTATCTGTGGCATTTTGTAGTTTTTTATCTTTCTATGGAATTTGCGGGTCATATGTGAATCTCTATGGTTATTTCTCCTTATCTCTGTTTGTGTCGATGAATATGCATTCATTCTCGAGCATGCAACTTTGTGCTTGAACTAGAAAATAGTTATAAAAAATGGAGAACTCGTCTTCTTTGCTAGAGTTTACTATTGTTTGTGAGGAGCTTGATACCGTGGCCCTAGTGTGAACCTGGAATTTTAATGCCATGACCATGGCACTGTGAAAAACATGAAAAAGGAACTCGGGCTCATCTGGAGTCGAACTTGATCTCTACTTCTTTACCACAGCCTTCACTGCTCTTTATATGGCATCATATGTTAAACTTGACCTCTCTGCATGAAGTGGGAGCCTCATGCCATAAGATATGGCACTGCTTATGTATCTTTGTCTGAACTCGGTCTTTTTTCTCTTAACTGTTCATGAACTCGAACTCCACCTTGCTCGACTTGTAGCTTACAGATAAGTCATCTCTTTTGCTTGTTCACTCTTCATTTTCTTTGAACATGTTTTTGTAACTGATTTCGAAGGTTAATCTACGTCTGGGTGTTCATTAACTTTTACTATTGACTCCATCTTTGCATGTTGTCACCTTTCCTTTAGTTAAACTCGACCTCCATACATTTTGTAAACTATTTGTATCATAGAACCATTTTACGTTTACTCAGGCCTTTGTTTCTTTGCAAATCCGTGAACATGATTGTTGATGACTTTGCATTTAATAATGAAACCATGCACATCTTTGTCTATTGTAATACAAAGCTGAACTCAGGTTTCTTTTCTCCTTTAGATGTCTGCAATTTGTATGATGTCTTTCTTTTTTTTTTATAACAGTGAGTTATTTTTGTATAGAAAGAACTCGGCCTTTACTGCATGTTAGAACCATGGATTTTAAATGATTATGCCACCATGTTTGAAATTTTAAAATATGTAGAAATTGTAGTGTCTTTATCGAACTAGAAAACCTATGGTTTTGTCTGCATCTTGTCTAAAATTTGCAATATGATAAATAACTTAGTGTATCAATTGTTGACTCCAATATGAATGCTATTTATTGGGTTCGAGCATGGGCTCGTGACACCCAGAAATAGCATTTGTGAAATATAGAGACCTCTAAATTTAAGATGCATATCCTCCTCCATTTGATAGCATTTTCATCAAACCTACATCATAACCACATTATTATTTAATCATTCTGAAGCATATGAAACTGTTATTTCATCTCCATTTTTAATCTGTACACTTTTACATCTTTTCACCAGGCATTGTATTTTCCTTTCCTCTTAATAGTATTGAGTAATAACAATGTTTTGTTGTATCTCTCTATGAATAAGTGTTGTATTTTGAACATGTATAGCAGCATTACTTGATTTCAATCCTGGTGCACATTCGGCTTTTGAACATTCTTTAACAACATAAAGCAACAATAATATCTCCATTTTCTTTGTTATATGTTCTTTTATCATATGCACTATGTTGCACATAATACTGTCATTTTTCTTTTACTCCAGCATAATCACTGTATTTAACACTAGCATTTCTTATTAATTTCTCTTTGAATATGTACTGAACTTGTGAAATAACAACACTATTTGATTTTCAATTCTGGTGCTTAACAGTGCTAAATTCTTTTCCTTTCGAGAAACATTGTATTGCTCAATTCATGTCTAAGCATTCATATCCTGTAGCAGCATTCCTTGTTTAATATGCCTATCCTCTTTTATTTGATTATAAACATACATGCTATTGCTTTGCTGTCATCTATCTTATTTAATATAACAACATTCAAAACAACACTTAGGATGAATATTTGCAATGTTTTCTTGACTTTCTCAAGAGTATTTAGAGTCTCAAATATGCTCTTCATTTTAATGATAATGCAACTGGATCTTTTGTATATGCATGATATAATAGCGTTACTGTCATTTTCCTATTTTTATATAACATTGTTGATTCCATATGCATATTTCAAAACAACATTACATAGTATTCAATCCTTTCTTTGTACAATGATAAATTATAGTGTTACCTCATTTTTTATCTGCAATTTTGTTTTGTTTTGTCTGTAACACTATTTCAATTAGGAACACTCATCTTTACAACACCATTTCATTTTATATGCACCTTTTAGGAGCATCACTGTATGAATTGTATCTTCTTTTCTTTCTGGACTCATGAGCTCTTTGTACTCTTGTATCTTTAATCCAGTGAGGTTAGAGCACGGGCTTGTGACACCCATTGTATTTTCTTTTATCATCTGCAACTAGTGAACTCTTAGTACTCTGTGTTTCTTTTTGCATTTGAATATACTTTTGTCTCACTTGCTTGCACACACCATCAAGTCCACATGTTAGGTTAGTGAATACAATCAGTCAATCAATGTTTGTATGTAAGTGTTATGTGAATTGACACTTATGCATGAATGTTGGTTTGCTAGTTGGGTTTACTAACCTAATATGTTGATGTCCTAAAACAGGTTTCTTAGCTACAAGACCCAAGTCCCTTTGATTCAGATTTTCTAGTTTCCTAAATAGAGACTCCTGGATAATGTAGAATGACAACTATAAATAGTAAAAGGTTTCATAGAATTATGTCCCTTTTATACTTTATTTAGTTGATGCAGATGCATACTTTGCTATTGTATTGATGTTACTGTTGATCTTCAGATCTGAAAGTGTGATTGTAGTATGTTGTTTTTAGGTATCTATGCATTTCTTAGATCCAATTTGGATCTAACTATTTTCTCTCTCCATGATGAAGGACAAAACCAGAAGAATATCCTAGACCTAGACTGCATAACTAACATAAAGACTCAGGCAGGGAGACAAAGACATGTAGATTCAGATGACCAGTTACCAGAATGCAGAAGACCTTTCCAAGGAAATGCTTAGATCCCTAAACATTCTATGCTTCTATCTTACTTTCAGAATTGGATAAATTCTCTAAGTTTTCAATATGAAAGATGTAACTCTGAAGGAATACTTGTTTATTACATTCAGTTTGAATGCACAATGTAATGATCAATTATGAATTTCAAAGTTTGAATTTGATCAATACTCGAGTACAATATCAGTGTTAACATGAATGAAAAAGCAATGTATTATGTCTTCATAAGCTGAATAGTAGTGCTGAATAGGTGTACCTTTATGAAATATTTTGATGTTTATAGTTTTCAGTTTGCATTGTATACCTCCTTTTCAGTATTTCAGCAATTTCTGCAACTTAAAACAGTAACAACTCAATCCATAATTCAATGTAAAAAATAGTATCAATTTACCAATTTAGTATTAAAATGAAAATGGTGACAAGAACATGTTCAACTTGCATTGTAGTAACCTCTGCACTGAACTCATAAACCATAGGGTAACTCCACTTCTTCCTTGGTTCAACTGCCTCAAAGAATACACAAGCAGTTTCAACCATGAAACAAATTGTATTTCTCAACTATTGTCTTAGGAATCCTCTGTTTTTCCTTCATTTGTCTTTGAAGAATTTTGAGCATTGCAAAGAGTTCACCATCAACCCATGTGGTATTTTTCCTTCGGTAACTGTTAGTTATTTGAATACCAGTTGGTTCACTATCTTTCCATGCCCTAGGGTGCATTCTAGGAAACTTATGAACTATATGAATATAGATGTGTATCAGTAGTGATTTAAACCTGAATGGTTTTGATTTATCTCACTTTATCTCCTTATTTTCTCTAGGAATTGTTGTCTCATTACCTCACACAGTTTATTGTTGTCAATCAGGATTGCACCTATAGATGGATGCAAAATCTAGCCATCCTGTTGAAACATGGAAACATTCTCCTTGGTGGATGAGAGAATGAATCTCCGAATTCTAGGCCGGTTCCTATTGGATTTGGGATATCACCTAATACTGAATTTTATGGTTTTGGGAAAAAAGGAGAAGGGATAACTAAAATGAAAACAAATTAAGAAGGTGATACACCAAAAATGGATACAGATTTGTCAGAATTGAAAGTCTGTACCTACAAGACACACATTACTAAATTTTGCAATGATTTTCACTTCTCAACACCTAGGATGGTTTAAAATTCACTATTAGGGTTTGGTTCCACTAATGGTAGGAATTCAACTAGAAAACATGTAATTTATGCAAAATGTTAATTCTTTATAACTTAGAATAGGAATTTAGAGCAATTCACTAATCTATGCTTGAAAGAGATAAACACTTAAATACAGAAAAACTTGAAAGGATTGACGACAGAACTCAGAAAGATGTGTGAATAATAAGGCCATTTTTATTATCTTCAGAATCTACAAAATTGGTTACAAAATACAAAAAGAAGTGCAAAGGAATGATATGTTCACTAATACAACTTCTCTCTCCAATTCTGAACCTCTACAAATGAATAAGAAGTTCAAATATATAGCCCTCAAGGCTAGTCTCAAAAATGAAATCCTCCCCCCAAAAGGTGCTCTCTAAATAGATAGATACTCCTAATTTCAAGGCACAAATGATGCCCACAATGTAATCTCCAAAAATCCCCTATAAAATAGCTAAAACCCTAAATTTATGGCATAAGTGATGCCAAAAAATATAGCCCTCCAAGTAATAATATCCTAATGTTGATATTTGGAAGAATTACATCTTTTTAAATATATCTCAATATATAAAGAATATATTAAAATACCTAAATTATATCAAAGAATAACCTAAGATGTAAACTCGACCTAAAAACCCCAACTCAAAAGCATGAGTCAAAACCCATCAAAACCAACACCATGGTTTTAAAAAACCCTAACTCAACAACTTGTGTCTACACTTACCCAAACTCGACATCAAACTCTATGGTCAACATGACCCATAAAATATCCCTGACATATCATGTGATGATGATGTTGTGGCACTTGCAGTGGTGTTGTCGTGCATTGTGGTTGATAGAATCTTAACTCATTCTGCATTGTGGACTCCAAAGTTTTATCAAATTTGAACTTAGGTATTCAATTCATTTTTATTTTGTGACTTTGAGGAAAACTTAGGGTTTGTTTGGCGCCGCCATGCTAGGTTGAATCTGGAATTTGAAGCCTTGACCAATGGTATTGTAACTGCATTTGTTTATGTTTAGGAAACTCGGGCTTCTTGCTGTAAACTTGGACATGGTTTTGGTTTCGACACTCATCTCTGTTAATGTCACCATACTGAGAAGGTAACTCGGCCTCCACTACAGTTTGCATGTTTCTTTGAATAGTATAGTTTTTTTTTGTATATATGTGTTTTTTTATACTGAAGTTTTAAAGCCATGAATAATGGCATTTTTCATTTTGTTAGGAAGCTCGAGCTTCTTGTTGTTAACTGGAGTGTATCTGGAGTTCATCATATCATTGTTTTTCTCTATCTTTGGCTGTGACCATAAGTGTGCATATATATCGAGCATGGATCTCGAGCTATAACATAAAGTAATCTTTTTCTTTAGCAAAGAGCTTGAGCTCTGTTTAGTGCGGGGTCATCTAATTTGAACTGAAGTTTTCAAATATTTTTTGTATAAACTTGAGCCCTCTCTATTGCTTCTCTGCTTTTTTTTTCACATGCCATAAAATATGGCATTGTCTTTCATGAACACGGCCTCCACTATTTGTAACATGGCCTTTTCCTTTCAAACTGGAGTGATAAAGAGCCAAGACTTAGTGTAAATTGTGAACCTTAGCCATACTTGTATTTTGACTTCCATGCCATAGAATATGGCGCTGCCTTCTCTTTTATTTGATATAAACCTTGGGTTGCAACTTTAGTTTGAACTCGTCCATTTGCAGTGAACTCGGGCTGGTGTGAATGGGTTTCGAGCTAACCACCGTAAGTTTGGACATGGTCTGAGTTGTGGTTGAAAGATGTGGAGTTTTATCTTTATGGATTTGGTCATGAAGCTTGGCATATTTCAACCACATCTTCAGACTTATCCCCAACTCATGGTGTATAAAATAACTCAGCCTCTATCCGAAATACATGGCACTCCTCTGAATTTGCTTCTCCACTATGCTCGACTTGTTTATCAGATAAGTGAGTCTTTCTGCATCTTCTTGGTTTGCTTGAACTTGCTCTATGGATTTTCTTTGTAAATCTGGAAATGAAACAATAGTTAGTGGTGAAAACATTGTAATAACAGTTTTTCCTTTGTTTAGAAATAAAACCCATCTGAACTTGCTATTGCTCCTTCATTGTAGCATAAAAAATGATCTTTACTTTGTCTTATATTCTGTAGCTCTATTTGCTTTCATTTTCTTCATTATTTCTCACTGTGATAGATGGATATCAACAAACTCGGGATACCCACATGGCTATTCATGCAAATTTTGAAATAAAGTTGAACATATGCAAGTTTGTCAGTGTTTTTTGGTTGAAAGATGAACTCAAGATTTAATTCTTGCTCTGAAAAACATGACCATACTGTCATAAGAATTAACACATCTTCTTTTTGTTTGAGGAAAAATAAACATTTCTTGTTTGAGAAACATTCAATGTTTGATTAAAGCATGATCATGAAAACATAAAACACTTCTGTTTGCTGGTGAAACTGTGGATATTTCTTGAACTAAACTGAAGTTATAATATGTTGATTTGCAATAAACTCGATCCACAGTCACTTGTGATTTTGTTTAGTTTATGACTATTTGAACATTTCTTTAGAATATACAGCCTCTGTGCAAGAAGTAATGTAAAAATACACTGGTATGCAATTTAATATGAACCATTACTCATGGGGTTCAAGCACGGGCTCGTGACTCCCATGGGAAATGTTTATAACATGAAAATCCTTACGTATATCTTTCCTTCTTGACTGTATCTACTTCATGCATTGAACTCTCTGAATTGAATGAAATATGAACATTGTTATGACAACATTACTTAGTTGATGAACACCCATCACACTGCATTTCCACACACTAGAATAAAATTGTTTGCTTGAACTTGTTGTTATGTAAATCGGGTTTGACCATTGAAACACATAGATGTTATACTTAAATTCATTTTCTGAAAGCATGAATTACCACAACGCCATTTGATTTTTAAGTTGATTCAAAGCCATAACATGAATACACTTGGTCTTCCTCCATTCTTATGATCATATGCATAAATAGATATCAATGTTAATGTGCATATTCATTTTATTTTAAGAGAATTAACACATCTTCTTTCTGTTTGCCTCTTTTAAAATGAATAAATGTTGTACTCTGAAAATATATGGCAGCACTGTTTAATTTTAATCCTGAACACTTAATAGTGCCAAAATTTTGCTTTTGAAAATCATTGCATATGTGAATACTTATGCCTATGCATTCATCACTTAGATGCCAACTGTTATGACCTAGCATCTTTTATATCAGGTTATGACTCTTCTTTACTTGAACATATGATGTCAATTGATCATTATGGCATCTTCTATAGCTGAATATATCATTGTTGACTCCACCTTTTGCACATGCTTATTTTCTTCTGCACGCTAGCAATACTAATATTTCATTTTGTATATGCCTATTGTTATAAAAAGGATATCACTACTTTCTTTTCCCATAGATTTTATTTAGAGATGATAATGTTTAGAATAGTATTGAAATAAAGTACTTATGTGATGTCAATAATGTATAACCATGTGTATACAATCTCCATTTTTTATAACAATATAGTTAGATCTTTTACATATGCATTCTAATCTATAACAACATTAGGGTTCTTTATTTTTATGAATTATCTTAGTGCATTGTTTCAAAAATACATTACATAGTATCTCATGCTTTCTTTGTACAGTGATAAGGTACAGTGTTACCTCATTTAATCTGCAAGCTGCTCCCTATTGGCTGTAACACTTCTCAATTAGGAACATTTATCTTTATTGCATCATTCTTCTCATATGCATCTCTTAGTTTTGTATTTCCATTATGTATTGTATCTTCCTTTCTTTATGAACTTATGAACTCTTGCATTGTTTTTTTCTTTCTATATTTTCAGTTTTATGTTTCTCTTGCTTGCACACACCACTTACAATACATGTTAGATTAGTAGGTACAATAAGTTAATCAATATTTGTATGTAAATGTCATGTGAAATGGCATTTATGTATGAATGTTGGTTTTCTGGTTGGGTTTGCTAACCTAATCTATGAATGATCTAAAAAAGGTTTCTCAGGTACAAGACCCAAATCCCTTTGATTCAGATTTTATGTTCTTCTAAATGGCAACTTTTGAACAATGCAGGATAACAACTATATGCAGTAAAAGGCTTCATAAAATTATGTCCCTTTGATACTTTATTTATTTATTGTAGATATATACTTTGCTATTGCATTGATGTTTACATAATATACAACTCTAAAAGTGTGATTGTAGCATGTTGTTTTAGGGATTTATGCATTGTTTAGATCCAACTTGGATCTAACTATCTTCTCTCTACATGATGCAGGATAAAACAGAAGAAGACCTAAAATGAGACAAGAATGTAGAGCTAATAGAAAGATTCAGGTAGAGACACAAAGACATGCATATTCAGATGACCAGTTACCAAAATGCAAAAGACCTCTCCAAGGCAATGCTTAGATCCTTAAATCTTTTAATGCTCCTTTATTACTTTCAGCACTGTACATCTTCTCTATGTTTACAATTGAAAGATGCGACCCATGAAGGAATACTTGTTTATTACATTCACTTTGAATGCTCAATGTAATGACCAATTATGAAATTGAAAGTTTAAATCTGATCAATACTTAGAACATTATCAGTGTTAACATGAATGCAAAAGCAATGTATTTTGTCTTCAATATCTGAATAGTAGTATTGAATAGATGTACCTTTATGCAAGTCTTATGATTTTTATAGTTGCAATGGTGCATTTGTACTTTTCTTCTCAATTCAATCAATTCTGCACTTAGGACAGCAACTATCAAATCCATAATTCAATGTAAAACAATTATCAATCTACTAATTTAGTGTGCAACTAAAATGATAACATTTATATTTCACATTTTCCTTTGCCATTTTAAAAATCCATCATAATGACTCCCACGGAAACTGAATTAGGTCGGCTGTTGTAGTGAAGTTTGTATCCCAAAATCATAGAAATTAATCTCACATCTTTCTAAAAGATGTTGGAAATAGTCAATGCCCTCTTGTCCCACTTAGAATGTGTTAGGGTTTCAACTTGTTTCTTCGTGTTCTTCTCCACAATAGGGATAATGCTAGTATTATCCAACCAGTCACATCACAAATCAACTCATTGGAAATATTAACAGGTTTCTCACCTATCCATAGAAACTTCTCATGGACTCTACTAAGAATAATCTTAATCCATTCTTCCTCATTGAACTCGTAGAGTTCCGCCATTCACATGATGCTCAAATTTTCTAAATGAGTGAACTCATCCTTCCATTTTCGATCATCATTAATCATGTCTTTCATCTCTTTTTAGATCTCAAAGTCTCCCAAAGACTCATACTTGTAGTGTATGTAAGCTCTAATGTCTTCCACATGAAGCACGTCATAGGGTGTTTGCGAAAATGTGCCTTCATGGTCATCTTCTGTGGACTTGTAAGGGTGTTTCTTGAACTTGTACCTCAACCTCTCACCAACATAAAATATTAATGGGGTATCAATAATAGACAAATCTCGCAAAAGATCAAAATACCTTTTACCCAATGAAACAAGGTGTGCACACATAGCAATCTCAGAAATGCTCTAGCTTCTTTACTTGTTCCTCTTGTCTCCTTCAATTCTTCTCAAATGATGATTATAAATTTTTAATTAAGTGAACTTATACTTCACCATGCATAAATTGACACATTTCCCAATGAACTTATAAATATGCAATGATCCAGTCATCCAATTTTATGGCAATCATTCAATATAGAGTGTATAACCAAGAAATCTCAGATAGATACTCCAAACCAATCATACTTACTGTCCATAAGCTTGCATAACCTTATCCTGCACATACAGGGACTGGATAGATTTCTATTATTTCTCCAAATCTTCCCCTAAGGCTATGCTTGGCCATTTAGGATGAATTAGCAACATCAGGCAAGGGTTTAGTGACATCTATTGATTCTCCTTGATCCTTATTCTCACTCTATTCCTTTGCTTTCCATACTTTACCACTGCCCTTGTCTCCTTCCTTCTTAAAATGATTGTCAAACTCATCCATGTATTCTGCCATATTTTTTCCAACATCACCAACATTTTTCTTCATAACCACATGTGGTGGTCTTATGGTTCTACAACTCCATTATACCTGCAAAACTCACTATATGTGCTTGATTGTTATGTTTATAATATGTAGGATATGGTATGTTCTGATTAACCTAAAATTTGCAATTTCTTGTGATGTGTCCAAATTTGTTGCATTTGTAACATGTAATCTTAGATGTTCTTTCTTCTTTGGTGTAATCTTGTTTAGTGTTGGACTAATAAGGTTTTCTACATTCTGCCTTCATGTTCCCATATTCATAGCAATTGAAATAATAACTAGAAAAAGGGCCTATAACGAGTCTTACCTCTATAATTCCTCTTCTTGTGACCAACTTTGTTACATCCAAAGCATCTTCCTCTGAAAGGTTTGATCTGCTCTCTAGGTTCCTCTTGTTGCATAGGATCATCCTGTCGATTAGGTGTCTCAATTGATTTTCCTTCAGACTATCTTTCTTGAGACTTTGAGCATTCTTTTTTATCAAAACCAACTCCTGTCATGTCACCTTTAGGATTTTTTCTTTCCCTCTGCTCATAAATCGTGTCACTGCTTGCATGAAGTTTTTCAATGTGATTATTTGCATCAACAAGTTCACCCTTAATGATGTGATTATATTTATCTAATTCTTGATACTTGATTTTTTAATCTACAAGTTCAAACTGCATCTTTCCCATCTGTACATTTGCATTCTTCAATATTTCTTCAACTTTTATTTTTTCATCTTTCTCTTGTTGAATTTCTTTGTCCATCTGAATAGTGGTAACTTTATATTCATATTTCACTATTTCTTTGTCTTTTTCAAGCTGCTTAATTTGATCAGATGATTCATTATTAGATTCTTCCTATATCTTATCCATAAGATCCTACCTTTGGTGCCTCAAAAGTTCAAGTTGTTCCTTAAGCTTCTTTATGGAACGCTCTCCTCTTCATAGTTTGAATTTCAATTCAGTATTATCAACTTTTTCCTTATCAAGGTCTTCAAGTGCTGCCTCAAAGTTTTTTTTTCCAAACTACTTGAATCCATCTGGATCTCCCACAAGTTGTTAGGCTTTCTCTCTAAGGGCCACAGGCTCTGATACCAATTTTTAGGATTAAATAATACTGAGAGGGGGGGGGCCTGAATCAATATTGTAGCACTTTAATTTCAAACTTAATAATTTCAAGCTTAACCATGCAATTACTCAAATAAGAATAACATACACATAAAGTAAACAACTCATAACACCATGATTTGTTCACGAGGAAACCCTGGCCAAGGGAAAACCCTAGTGGGGATGATACCCACAAATGATGCACTAAAAAGTATAGTGTCCATTTCAGGAGACCTAGCCCTATTAGGAGCTGAATATTACATTTAGTACATATCCCTGTTAAAGGATAGAAATATTGTTAGGGGTATACAAGGAGCTCACTTCTCTTACAAAATAAAACTGTCTGTTACAATGATTTATCAATATGACCTATACAAGCATCTGTTATCCTCAATTAGTACCATTTAAAGCTCAAAACATCTACTATCTAATTCTGACATCACAATGCATCTATCTGTTCCACACACATCTTCACATCTCAAAACATCTTTACTTATATACTCGATCTCAAGGATTCTTCTAGTCGACTCACAAGTACATCACAAAATGTGTCCAACATTTAATCAAATAGAAAATACATAGTCATCAACCATACATCAACAAAATTAGGATCGGACCCAATCTAAATCCAAAGTAGCACTTATGGATTCCACAAAATATTCCCTTAAACATCGCGACCACTCATCTTCCATGTATCACTTTTGCACTATCTTCGCATAACTTCAACAAGTTGTAACTCTCTCTGTTCAACTCCACAATACAAGAAACCTTAACTGAAGGTCAATTACATCACATAAAACACTCCTCTAAGCTCGTAGGTCTTAAGACATCACATAATGTGCTTGCCAATCAAAATTGTGTAGTTGTACCCTGTCAACTACTTCCTAGACTTAGTCATTTTTTCAAACAAAATATCCAAAACTGAAATGCACTCCAAGCGACCATGCCAATAAGTAGTGTTTCCATAAATCACAACCTCTAAGCTATGATCATCAGGCTACTTTCCAACAATTTCTCCCTTTGGCATTGATGACAACACTTAGTGAAATACATACTAAGTGTCAAATGCCAAACTACAAACATCACTTATTACTCCCTCATCACTTATTACTACAATTTACATTTTTCACACTATACTTATTACTCCCCCTTTGATATCATCAGAAAAGGTATACTTAAAAATATAACTATATACATATCAAAATTGTAGAGCTACTCACAAAAAATTCAAACCAGGTGAAGAATATCTTGAAAAGATGTTTCCAAGGTCTTTGAGTCTGTTATCCATGTCTTCTTCAAAGTCTGACCTATATGAATAAGACCATTCAAACAAAAGGATGATATTTCTACATCCTTCAGTACCATATGTAGAGCTTCATCAAGTGACTTCTTTGTTGTCTCCATGTCCTCTAGAATTTTCTCCAGAATTGATATTTTAGGAGTGAGCATACTCCTCAACATAGCAAATCTTCTCAACACTCTAGACTTCTCAGTTTCTAGCACACTGATTTTGTCCACTAACCTAGACACTTCCTTATCCATCTCAGAAACAGATTGTGAAGAGGACTCATAATTATTCACCAAATCATCCAAAGTCTTCTCATCATTATGTATTATGTATAGAACATTATGTACACATGCCTTGAAGGGTTTATGCAGTAGCTATACATCTTCTTTCCTTGCTCAATGCAAGACCTAATACCAGAGATAGTGGTATCCAATATACTTATATCCCACTTTAGTGACTGACATATCTCCTCCAACTTATTTTCCATGTACTCTCTTAACTTTCATATCTGCGGCCTTTTCAAAAGAACTAAAGTGAACATAAAATTCATCAAAGACTTTGTTCAGATTGTCCACTGTATCATTACTCTGAAACATGAAAGGTAAGGGTAGAATGTTGTTTATTTTGTCTACGGCCATGTCCAATACCTTTGGGTTTTTTTTGTCCTCTGTTATGATCTCTCCTTATCCTTAGAAAAGGCTATGTATGACAACTTCATCAGTTCATCCTCATCCATGCCATCAACATCAATGTTCATAGGTTTAACATTACTTGCCAACAATAGTGTTGAAGAAATAGGAATGGATGCATTCATTTCTTAATTAGTTTCTTCATGAGTTACATATTCCTTCTTTACTTCAACAAAACTCTCTTTAAGTTCAACCTTAGTGCTTTGATATTTTTCTTCAGAAGCTTCTTTCATTTCATCCCTAGTCAATGTGCCAAGATTGACAGTACTTTGTTCATTACTATCATCTGTCTCAGTAACTGTATCATGATTTTTCCCTTGAAAAGAGTCACCAATATCCTACAAAGTGTCCAAAGACACAGGCAGACTAGCAACAAAGAAATCTGGTTGCTTAACTATACTTAAAAACTAACTATTGTCGTCTTCATCCTTAGATGAGTTAATGTGTACATCTGCAGGTTTAAAGGACTCTCCTCTCAGAATAGTTTTGGGCTTAGTAGCCTTGGGTTTAGGAGGTGAAATATTTTATGGTTCAATTTCCATTAACACCTTATCAATATCCTTGTGGGTGTTTTCTATAACTTCATCAAACTTTCTCCCCATAATCTTTATCAGTCTTTACTTTACTCTCAACAGGGGCTTGATAGCTTTCATTATTCTTTCATGCTCACCATATGAAAAAACAAGTAGTGTATTTTCTATGACTTTTATCATTATCTGGTCATCTTCCTTAAGTTCTAATTGCTTCCTTACTTCCAATTTGTCATATACGTCCTTAGGAATATTTCCTTCTATTTTAAGTAGATTCTTCTTAAACATTAACATGTGATTAATAACAACGTCCTCGATCAAAATTTTGTCATCATAATTGTACATGTCATAGTATATAGGTAATTGATTTAACTTTCCTTGATCGGCTATCCTCTTTTCTAGCATCCTTAGATCTGGTTTCAAAAGTTGTCTCTCAGTTGGTTTATCAGTTTTCTCCTCTATTTTCTTCTCTTCAATTTTATTTTCTTCTTTCTTCTCTTCTATCTTCTTTTCTTGTTTCTTCTCTTCTGCTTTCTTCTGTACACCAGTCTTCTACCTTTTGGGTGGTGAGTTTTACTTAGAGGACCTTGTCCTTCTCACATGAATCTTTGTTTCCTTCACTGTCTTAGTCTGTGATGTCCTCTTAGGTGGTGTAGGAGTGGTATCAGGTACATCAACCATAATAGGAGGTGTAACAGTGATCCTTCTGGCATGTTCTTCCTAACCTCTTTAATCTCATATTTGTTTATACCTAGCTTCTCTACAATATTATCAACCATTTTATCAATCTTTCTTTTCCTTACTTCCCTGGTTTGTTCATATATGATTTTAACAGATTTTTCTTCTTAAGTGCCCCATATTTCTTGTGAAGAATCAATCTCAGAAGAGAGAACATGTTCAACTTGCATTGTAAGAACTTTTGCACTAACCTCATAACCCATAGGGTAGCTCCACTTGCTGCTTGGTTCAACTACCTCGAAGCATACACAATTAGTTTCAACCATGAAACATATTGTATCTTTGTATTTCTCAACTATTGTCTCAGGAATCCTCACTCTTTCCTTCATTTGTCTTTGAAGAATTTTGAACATTGCGAAGAGTTCACCATCAACCCATGTGCTATTTTGCCTTTGGTAACTGTTAGTTATTTGAATACCACTTGGCTCACTATCTTTCCATGTCCTAGGGTGAATTCCAGGAAACTTATGAACTACATGAATATAGATGTGTATTAGTAGTGATCCAAACATGAATGCTTTTGATTTATCTCGCTTGATCATCTGCTTGATGTTATGTAGGAATTGTTGTTTCAGTACCTTGCATAGATTATATTTCACATTCTCCTTCGCCATTTTATAAGCCATTATAATCACTCCCACAAAAATTGAATTAAGTCAACTTCTATAATGAATTTTGTATCCCAAAATCATAGAAATTAATCTCACCTCTTGCTGAAAGATGTCGTCAATAGTCATTTCCCTCTTGTCCCACTTAGAATGTGTTAGGGTTTTGACTTGTTTCTTCATGTTCTTCTCCGCAACATGGATAATGCCCATATTATCCAGCCTAGTCACATCATGAATCAACTCACTGAAATCTTAATAGGTTTCTCACCTTTCCATAGAAACTGAACATAGAATCTGCTAAGAACAATATTAATCCTTTCTTCCTCATCAAAATCGTAGAGTTCCACAATTCGCATGATGCTCAGATTTTCTAAATGAGTGAACTCATCCTTCCATTTCCAACATCCTTAATCATGTCTTTCATCTCTTTGTAGATCTCAAATTCTCCCAATGACTCATATTTGCAGTGTATGTAAGCCCTAATGTCTTCCACATGAAGCACATTGTAGGGTGTTTGCGAAAACATGTCTTCAGGGTCATCTTCTGTGGACTTGTAAGGGTGTTTCTTGAACTTGTACCTCGGCCTCTCACCAACATCAAATATCCATGGAGTACCCATAATTGACAAAGCTCGCAGAAGATTGAAATACCTTTTACTTGACGAAACAGGGTGTGCACACTTAGCAATCTCAGAAATGCTCTACCTTCTTTTCTTGTTCCTCTGGTCTCCTTCAGTTCTGCTCGAATGATGATTAGAAATGTTTAAGTAAATGAACTTATACTTCACCATGCATAGATTGACACATTTCCCAATGAGCTTATAAGTCTTTAATGATCCATTCATCCAATTTTCTGGCGATCATTCAATATAGAATGTATAACCAAGCATATAATAAAAATGTCAATACTTTCAAAACTGCATATAATCTCAAATCTTATCAACACAAATTTCTGTCAAAAATCATTGTTTCAATCTGCATCATACAACAATATAAAATTTTGAATGGGCCTTTCCCTGTTACATTCAAGCAATATCTTCTCAAAATCAACTGATTCATATAATCAATCTATGTCCTTAAAGTGTACAACCTATATTTCCAAACTTCCAATCTATTAACAAATCATTCTCTATCTCAAATCTGAATAAATGACTTGTTTATATGTTAATGAGTGTTATCAATACTTTCAATCTGACTATATTTGATCCACACAATTAACTTACATAACGATTCATCATTCCAATAATATCACAGAGGCTTCCAATGCATTTAAAAGAGAATAAAATGTAATCCAAAAACTGATATAAACATATGAAAATATGAATCAAACCAGATAATATAACCTTACCGATATTGTGAAAGATTGAGAGGCATCCAACTTCTTACTGTGCAATCAAATCTTCATCATTCTTCACTGTTGTTGCTTCTGCCTTTCAAACACTACAATCAATATGCAAAATGTAGACAATAACTTTTCTTTGTTGTCTTCTCCACATAATTTAATCTTCAATAATGCATTCTTCAAATTAAGAAATATGTCGTCTTTTATACAATCACTTCATATTAAACCAGTTAGATGCACTATCAAAAATTCATAGACTCTCTAACTAATTATTATTGTACTTGTCGTAGGCAATATACTATTGCATTTGGTTGTGCACCATTCGTGAATTAGTTTTGCACCAATGAACCAATCCTAAGTCACTATTTTTTGCTATTAGAATATTTCTAATGTTTAAATATTTATTTATGAATTAAATAAATGATATAAATTACTTATCTTCTTTATGATTGGTTTAATTGATTTGGTCTTATAGGACCCCTTTTTTCGGAGCTTCACCAAATTTGTTTTTCAGAAAGTTTTTAATCATAGTTTGTAATATATAATTCATCTATCATTTAATTTATTTTGAAATTAGTTTTTTAATTTACATATATTTTTATGAGATACTCTATTTAATATTTTATTATTATATTTTATTGTTTACAAATTTT
>MU228299.1:3463327-3489128 GCA_018584345.1 Thuja plicata
CCATGAAGGGACATGTCTCTCCTAGCCTCATTCCTAATATAAATGAAAGAGAGATTGTTGCATTTGGAAAACACATACAAAATAGAGTGCTATTACATTTGCAGCTATCCTAAAACTTAACAGAAGGGACTATAGAAGCCAAATACTAAATAAAAGGTGATTTATTTTAATGGACGGGTCTTTATTGTTTAGTACTACAATGAGAGATTAAAAGGGGGGGGGGTAACTTGTATTAAATGAAATAAAAAAAAAACATTCCCAAGAAAATAGCAAAACCCCACTCTTGAAAAAAATAGTGAAAATCACTCCCAAAAAAATAGAGAAAAAACAATACCGAAAAAATAGCGGGAAAGCTAAAAAAGGGCTTTTTTTCAAAAAAGAAGCTAAAAATCTATAAAGGGAGGATTTTGGCTCTCAATTGGGTAAGTTGAATATTGTTATACTTATGCTTATGTTCTTGAAGGAAATTATGCTTCTTCTTGCTAGTTTATGAGTACGAAAACCATTGCAGACAATATTCTCCACATTGTTGAGAGGTACAATCTGGAGGATTGGGAGTGGCTTCACTACAAGAGTCACATTAGAGATTTTTGGAAGTTATTACTTTAAATATATATAAATTCTATTTATAACAATTGTTGTGATAATTTTGGGGAGTTTGGCAAGTGTGTTCATTGTTGTATTTATTGTTGGTGTTGCATAATAGACTCAGTCATGACATTTTGGTGATGTTTTGATGCGAGCTAGAGTTTGAAAACCCTCTGTATTTATTTATTATAATTACTACAAACATTTATATTCAATTCCAAAAAATGGGTATGTTGAATTTGTTCTTATAATCTAATTTAATCATCTGGGTATTCACAATTTATAATATTATTTCATTTTCAAATTTGTATCAAATTTTGGGTGATTAAGTTAAAATATTTTTAACATATTATTTATTTTATTTCTTTACAATATAAATTTACCCTTATATTCTATCTTCTATCTTCAATCATTCTCAAGAAATACATTAAAATATCAAACAAAAGAAAGACCAGAACAAGATTGCATATTACAGTGGTATCAGAACATAGGTCACTCTGCTAGCTTGTGGAGTTAAGTTGAATTATGCCTCAATTTTGGGAAATTTTTAATGTTTAAGTCATAAAAAAAGGAAATTAATCCAATAGAAAATCATAAAATTGGTCCTTTCTCAAAAGAATTTAGTGGTACATTTAATTGTGTTCAACAAATTAGGGATTGGAAAAAAATAAAAGGAACTAGGAAATCAACTCCTTATAATTGGATTAGGGTTGGATCCCATGAAATTTCTTGGTGTTTCTCTCTGAGTTGGAGGAGTTAGACTCATATTTGTCCAAGGTAGACCAATTAGATTGGAGGCTTCCGAATTGGGCTTTGAAACCATCAATGCTTACTTTGGTCCAACAAAGGTTTTTGGAGCATCCTCGTGAAGATGTAAGAGTTGTAGTTGCATTTTTTTGCACTAAGGTTCTATAGCTAATTTTCAAGAGATTTCACGGGCTACATGATATCAAAGGCTGTATCATTGGTAAGAGAGCTAAGTTTTTTTTAAAAGTTGAGCATCTATTACCAAAAATATGTCTGGATTACATTAGGTGACATAGCTAGTCACATCATTACAACCTATCCTTAATACACATATTATCCATCAAACAAATATATATATATATATATTCATTCTAATCATGAGCATGTATAGAATTTTTAATCCAAACAAATTCATACGTAAGAGATTGAACTATTCACTATCATCATCCTTGTTTCCATCAGTTTTTTCATTGTCCTACTACAACTTCTCTTTACCCTAGACACTTAGTATTGGAATATGTCTATTCCATGTATATGATGGATTTATCTCTTCTCCTTTGGTATTTTATACCTTCACTACAATTGTGAGTTACCAACTAGTTAGTTTCAAGGTTCTTTCGCCAATAATCAACACTCTTGATGTCATCTTTAAATATCGGTGAAGAGCCTTCCTCCATAATTTTTGAAAATTTGTCTTCTACCATGTTAACTGTTAAAGTGGGTTGTTCCATGATCAAAGAAAGTGTAAGTCTAAAAGTAGACTTAGTAAGAATCCTCTCCATTCCTTGGTAATATTTATCATTCCTCATTTTCCACAAAATCCTAAGGACTTCAGTAGATAATACAAACCAAATCAAATTGTCATCTTTGCTAAAAACTTTACCCCTTCCCAAATTGCATTCAAACCATAAATTACCAAAATCAATGTCTCATTTTAAGGACTTAGCAATAGAACTAAATATAAATCACCGTAGAGAAATAGAAAAAATTGTCTGATAATCTTAGCCACCTTATCAATTTAATAGGAAGAGAAGAACCATATAGGAAAAACATACGTGGAATGTCTTCTGGTAGACCACAAACTAAACAAGGAATATGATTAACGAAAAATGACAATTTTTCTCAACATAAGTTGTCATCTAAAATGAGACTCTTTTGGTTCTATTTAATAGACCAACAATTCATAAGTTCTTTGGACCATGTATACTTATCAAAATTCACATTATATACTTTATTTATTTAATAAAAAACACTTAGGCTATGTGGTAAAATTATATAAAGACAAATAACTTTAGCTTTCAAGAGTGGGTACCATCTTTCTGCCTCAAATTTTGAAAGTCATTACTATCTTCTATCACATTTACACTCATCTTCATATTACCAACAAATTTCAGTATAATAGAGAATGTTCTTTTGTTCCCATATTCTAAGCCAAATTTATTCTTTATCTAATTCCACTTTTTGATGCCTTCATCAATATATATATATATATATATATATATATATATATATCTTTGAGTTTAGATATTCCTTTACTGTTCCATCTACTGGTTAATAAACCATGAAGTAAAGCTAAAGGTTTGTCATTATGTAATAAGTTCCACCACAAATATCTATAGCCAACAATAATTTTTTGATCCTTAATAATATCTTCATGACCCAATATTCCTTCCCTACATATCTCTCAAGCCCTCCATATACTATGGAATAATTTGGCCCCTGCTGGCATAGCATTGAATTTACCAAATAAGATGTCATGCGAATGAATTTTTTTTTCCATGTTTTAGCTTTTTTTGGAAGTAACATTTATATAATAATTTTGATTAAGATTTTCCATGATTCATTACCTTTTAAAGATTTAATAATTCATTTAGATTCTAGGGATACCCCTTTCATGTTCAGATATTTTAATTCTAAACCACCTTCTTGCTTTGATATACAACACGGTCTCATCTTACAAAATATTTTCTTCTATTCTCTTTACCATCAAACCATAAATGTTTTTTGATAATCTTAGTCACCTTATCAATTTAATAGGAAGAGAAGAACCATATATAGGCATACTAAATTATATATGTAGATAATGTTTGTTGGCATACTTGAATGATTCCAACAAGAGATGAGAATTTTTGTTCCAATTACTACCACATGTTAGGCGATGAGGGGGGGGGGGGGGACACAGAAGGGGATGCCTAAATATCTCCCACTACTAGCCAAAGGTATTGATCCATTCTAGTGTGGAATCTTCTCATATTAGCAATATAAGTTTTCTTTGAGATAGTTTATCCCCATATGTAGAGAAAAATGTTTCTAATATTTTTATTATAATAATCATATTATCTTTCTCAAGGGGAGGAAATAGTGTAGTTTCATCTACAAATTGCATATTCACTAACATAGATTGATCAAAGAGTATTGATCATTTTTACTGTTAGTCCATGTTTAACATCTCTAAGAGCATAATGAAGATGTTCAAATGCTATGACAATTAAGGCAAGGGCCAGGGGACACTCATGTTGTATTAAACTCTCTAGACATAAGGAATCAGTAAGCTCACCATTGATATTAATGTTGTTAGAATAACTAAGAGGGGGGGTGAATCAGTGACCTTAAAAATAATTTCAATAATCCAACCAAAAATTATAACACAAATATAATATCCTCTAGTTATATTTCAGTCCTTCAAGATGTATGCCTTGTGTAATTCTAACATATATATACTGCTCGGTGAGATATATTGTTTATCTTTTTCTATCCTTTATCGAATAGCAGCAATTAAACTTAGTGTTTACTGACCAATCCTATTTTAGTAATGTGTAAAGAAAAACATCAAAGCAATGAACCATATACACATTTGACACATGGATTTTTAACGTGGAAACCCTGTTAAGGAAAAAACCACTTGGGACTGGTAACCCAAAATTTTTACTCTTCTGAAGTGATCTCGGTGAAGAGCCAACTATGTTAAAGTTTACAAACACACAGTTAAGTGCGACCCTTTTAGAGGATTTAAAACTAATAGTTTATCATTTGACCTAGCATTCACCATGTTGTCAACATGAAAACCTTTTGATACTCATGAGTATCACAATATAATTAGGATGGTTAAATCCCACTCGGTTAAGAGATTTTCTGAATCAATGGTTAAATTGAAACAGTAAATGATTTGTTCAATAATACAACTTTAATTTGCAGATTTCTAGATCTATTGTTAGTCCATAATACCTCTCTGATCAATATTCTCTTCAATTCCTTTGCTCCCCTTCTTTCTTCTTTTCTACTCGGTGAATGCTCTTGCTTTTGTTGCTCGGTATATGCAAAATTTCTTTGGCTCTATTCCTCAGCCTGTATGATCATATCTGCATGAAGAATTTTATCTTCATTAGAATTATATTCAGTATTCCTCCCTTCATAATGAATTCCTTGTCTCTTTATATAGACATGATTTCACCGTTCAATCTCCTTGTCTTCCTTGTTCTTGACGTAGATTGCTTCTTGATCCACAAATATCGACATGCATTGCTTTAATCTTTAAATATTTGATTTAGTTTTATTTCGTAGATTTCTCCTTGAAAATTGTGAATAAAACTAGCTTTAAATCTTCTTCGTATCTTTAGTTCAACTGGTCAATGAAAATAAAGTAATCAATCAGTTAACTCTAAATATAGCTTGTGCTAGCTAAGTGTTTTGTCATTTTCTAAATCTAGTTCTGATTGGTGAACAGTCTTTAGTTAGCTCGGTCATTGACTCTAGTTGTCCCTGGGCATCAAATTCAATTATGCTCGGTGACCACTTCAGTTATGCTCGGTGTTGCGGTGCTCGGTATACACTGTGAACTGCTGGGTATGCAGGCAACAAAACTCCCTCTAGAACTTATTTGGACAGACATTGATTATATGCATGAATTCAAGGATTTTACTTTAGACCCTCTAAATTTCCCTCAGAAATAAATGAGAGTTTATTGAACATGTACATGCTAATGGGCAGAAATATGTCCTCATTGTTGATCCAGGTACTGTTGAATTTCTAACCCAATATTCTGGTGAAACTAAATTCTTTGGTGAAACTAATTGCTTGATAATTGGTTATTAATTGTATTATATGATGTGTTTATGAAAGGTAATTTAGGGTAGGATAAATAAAAAAAATATTGAATGCATGTTCGTGTATTGCTTTTTTCATTTTTTTTAAAGCTAATACAAGGAAAAAAGAAAATAGATATAGGGGTAATTGTACAAAGGGACTTAAAGGGGGACATGAAGAAATAGGGGAGATTTTTAGACTCTTGCAAATGTGTTTTGTAGCATGTTTATTTATGTACCAATATAAATAGCTACATGGTATGGCATCCATGTGATTTGTTTTAACATGTGTAGAAATAGTTATAAATGAAGCATGCATTTGAAAGGGATGAAAGAGGACATTTTTGTGAAACAAGAAGGTGTCCCTTACCTTGCACAAGTATGGCCAAGCCGATTATACTTTCCATATTTTTTTAACCACGAGACTAATCTTTTTGGAGTAATGGAATTACAGAGTTTAACAAGACAATTCCATCTGATGGCCTTTGGCTTGATATGAATGAGGTTTCCAACTTTTGTAGTGGAATTACATGTTCCCTGCCAAAAGATGGAATTGCACAAGAAAAGATGCACATACAAAATGTTTTCTAGTGTGCAATGATGTCAATATCACAAAATGGGATGATCCCCCTTTCAAAATCAACAATTCTAGAATCCTCAGGCCATACTTGTTTACATGGTTGTTTCTAGGTGTCTAGTTTTCAAATGATTTCTCCAAAATTTATTTTGAGTGTATTAATTCAAGGTTTTCATAGCCCTTCCATAGTGAATGGGATTTCCCTCATCTTTGTCAATCCATTGAGTGGGTATGGCATGACCTTTTATGCTAGATTGGTTTGTATGACCTATTGAAATGTATCAACTTGTTTAAATGGTTGTTTCTTGATGTATAGTTTTGAAATGAATGAATCATTGAATCCTCGAAGCACTATTTTGAAAATTAAGAAAAATCAGGTTTTACAGGGACTTGAAACCCAAAAAGTTCATAAATACAAAGTAAGCAATAAGTCCAACACTAGAACCATCCAAAACAAAACATGAGGGGGAACGAGGGCAACCCTCACCAATTAAGACAAAATAAATAAAAAACCAAAGTAAAAGTAGCAAAAAAACACCAACTTACTATCAACCTTTCAAACCCCGGAGGGTTTCATCCATCCTGGTATACAGCTCAGTCATTTTCATCACACTGGCCTTTAACTCCTTTATCTCCTTGTTGGACAAAGTATTCTAGTTCATATTCACTCTGATTCTGGAACTTGGACCTTTACCCTTGGCACAAGAGTCTGAAACAAGTCCCCAACATGTTTCTCCATCAAATTGACCAACAGACGAAGGTTACTACTGGAGGCCTTCATTCCCTCCTTAGAGTGCTCAAGCATATTCTCTAGCATTTTTTCCAAGCACTCAATTCTGGCCAACAACTTGACAAGGGCACAAAAATCATGTGAGTTATCACAGTCCTTACCCCTATTACTCACCTTGTCTTCCAGCTTTGGGTATTTGGCCTCCAAATCTTTGTTCTGCAACCTAAGCTTCTTTATTGTCTGATAGCACCAATTATTATTTCTGAAGGAGTAGACAACTTTAGCTTTAACAGTGTGTCTAACCCCAGTAGTGGTATCCTCCTTATCAAAAAAATCCACCATCACCATAGTGACAAAGGGATCTCTCTCAGTAGTACCCAGATTATCCTCCTTCTCCTTATTCTCAATATTCGCATACTCCTCAGCCATGTAAAGAATGTCATAATCTGTCCCCTTCATCTCATCCTCATTGTGGGGCTCCTCTTCATTTATGTCATTTTCATCCTTAACATCCTTAGAAAGGGATACGATATTCTCCTTATCTAGCTTATACTCCTCCACATCATCCATGTTAGTATTCCCTTTTCCTTCCATAGTATTAATCTTCTTATCCCCCTTAATAGAAGTATCCTTCTTCATATTAGGCAACTTATTACCGTCAAGGTCAATAATAATTTTACCTTGGTCATTATGACTGGGAGGAATCTCCATCATAGGGTCCTTTATAGCTTCATCATCATTCTCCTTTCTTTCATCAATAGCTTTCTCCTTACCATTTATCACCTCAGTTTCCTCTGCATCCTCATTTGGTGTTTCCCCTGAAGATGAAGTATCCATGCCACTAGCCAACAACTCAGATTTCTTGCTAGCATTCAAGATATAATATGTATCTTAATCCTAAGAATAACCCCCATCTGACTCCTCATCCTCCGAGTTCACTGAATATTTAACCAAATCTATCTTCTTATTCTTCGAAGAAGAGGAAGGGGCTTCCACACTCTTCGAGGTGGATTTAACATTTTTACTTCTTTTAGCAGGTGTCTCAACCTTACTCATTCCAGAACTAATAATATTCCTCTTATCCCTAGGGTAATTAACCATACTCTCAAGGATATTGTTCTTCATGTACTCAAAAATCAACAAAATAAGTCCCTCGTGAAGAACAGGCTTACCAGAATCCTCCATGTTTTCAACCAAACTGTGATACAAAGAATTGTAAAGAAAAAAAGGAAAGGATATAGAATCGCTGTGTCGAAAGTGATTCAAAAGCACAAAATGATGAGATTTTTCTCTTGTAAATTGCCCTTCCAAATTTATATACTCCATAATCACAATAAGGATTTTGCACCAGAATTCCTTAATATTAGCAATCCTCGAAGCACTGTTATACTGTTTTGATTTAAAATTTTCTTGTTATAAATTGGCATTACATGTTTGAGTTGTCTTTGTTAGGAGAATTGCTTTAAACTGAATTCTCCAAGATCTTTATGATTGTCTTTGTTTAAGGTTTCCAACTTTCTTGTATTAGATTGTCCTTATTTTTTTAACTTGTTTTTATGTATTTAATGAGTTCTCCAATCCTTATTTAACTCTGTTTGTTTTAAGATTTCATATACTCTATTGTCTCTGTATGGTTATGATTAACGCCTTGGATATTTTTCAAGTATGAACCAGATCATCACTTAAGGGTTTATTTATATTCATGATCTTAATAAAGAGAGGTGGAAAGTCCGAAGAGAATTGGTAGCCAGAAACAATGATGGTGATGGAATTAATAACGAGGAACTTGAATTGAAGTTCTAATACACCAAAAATCCATTTGGCTTTGATGTTACAAGGCATTCCAATGGAGAAGTCCTGTTCAATTCCACTGCACAACATGTAGGCAATGCTTATCCATCTGGTAACATGGTCTTGAAGGACCAGTACTTGGAAATTTCTATTGTTATTCCTTTGAATGCTTCTTTATATGGATTGGGGGAGAGCACCCGATGTGAGTTTTTTTTGGGTAAGAATGAAAGTCATCATACATTATGGAATGCAGACATTGAAAGTATGAATTTGTATGGGTCTCATCCATTTTATATGGACGTAAGAGCATAGGGTGTTTCTTTTGGAGTTTTTTTTCTAAATGGAAATGGTTGGATGTTGAATATGGGGTTAAATATTTAAAATACTAAGTTATTGGGGTAGTTTTAGACTTCTATTTCTTCTTTGGCCCTTCTCCCCTCTTTGTTGTCTAGCAGTGCACCGGTCTTGTGGGTCGACCTTCCCCAATGGCATACTGGTCTTTTGGTAGTTATTCTCATACTTTTTCATCATAAAAAATTGTATTCATCACTTTGATAAAATCAAAAATTTTCATTAGTGCTTTTGCACCTAGCCTCATCCTAGTAGCACTTGTTGCGCCATCACAACCTGGATCATCATGATTAAAATCTTCCCAATACAAGACTATTGTTCCTAGCAAGGTTACCTAGAGACGGGGAGACTTGGAGGTCTCTGGTATTGGTGTCGATACCAGTATGACTATTTTTAAAAAATAGGAGACAGGGGTACTTGGAGACAACAATTTTTTTTAATATAATTTAATAATTTCTCATAAATACAAGATTCATAACATAGTGCTTTGAAAACAAGAACAATGGAAAGTTATATGTATGAACATTGAACATTAAAAGTTTAAAGAGTCAAAGACTAATACTAAATAGTAATGTCATATTAATATAGAGTCAAATAGTTCAAAACTCACGTTGCATATCTCATAATCATATCTGATTTTTGAATATCGCATATGATCATCACCATATCAAATTAATAATCGTTGAGATTATCATTACATATTGAAATTTGAAATTCAAAAATATATAGTTTGATGCTAAATCGCTGATATGCAAACAAAACACTCAGAATTGTAAACAAAAATCAGAAATCTATCTAGTATCATCTACTCCAAAAGGTTGTGATCATCCATCTTAAGGTCTTCAGCTATGATGTTGTCTAGAAAATCATCACTCTCCAACTCAGGTTCCTCTGATGGTAGTACAACTGGGGGTAATTCATTAAGGTCATTTGGTTCAAACGCTTCTTCCACCATGGTTGCAGCATTTCCATCATGTGCAATTTGGTCCCATTTTGCTGAAGGACCCTCCATATATGGAGGATCAACATGATAGAGAAGTCAAAGTGTGCTATGAATGTACACCAGGTTCTCTTCTTTCTTTGACCCCAATCAGTTCCTCTTCAGTGAATGAATAAAACCATAAGTACTCCAATTCCTCTCACTAGCTGAAGAACTAGGCACTTGTGCCTTTAAAAATAAATGACTTAAATCATTTAAAATCATCTTGCTAAAAAAACATTAAAATGAGGGTCAAAACCATAAAATGACTTAATGTTGTATTTTAAATTTGTTTTTTAATCAGGTTACTTCATTTTTTTTGGAATCGGAGACTTAGATTCTATGGGAGACTTCACCATGAAGTCTCCACCATTTTTGAAGACTCTGAAGACACAAAAAGTCTCGGAGACACGTCTGGAGGGGGGAGACGGTTATTTGGGTAACACTGGTTCCTAGTCTTAAAGCTTTATGGTGAAAAACATTAACCTCAAGACTTGATGTTAAATGATTCCAATCCATTGGTTAGACCATTGAAAATTGACAACATTAACCTTGTATCAGAAACTTTTATCATTGAAATTGCCCTTTGTTTCTACACCATGTACAGTCGGCATAGAAGTTTATGCTGAGATGAATTTATCTCAGAACACGAATTAATTTCTCTTATCCATGACTGTCAGATCATATCAAACTCATATTTGAAGTCTTAATGATGACAATAAACCTTTTGTCTCCATAGTGGATCGTGGACATGGAAGTTTATGATGAAACGAATTAACCTCAGAACATGATCCATAATGCTTGCAATCATCTTTGTCATTGAATCATGACCGTCGAAACCTCATTTCTGAAATCTTCATAATTAGAATTGACCTTATCTAACACCACAAACCATGTACATATAAGTTTATGCTAGACTGCATTAACCCTAAAACGTAGGTCATCATTACTAAAATCCTCATTGGAAAATTGGCAATAGAAATATGGCTCCTAGAGGGTTTAAATGGCTTATCAAAACTTTAGGTCAGATTTTGAACTTTGAAGAGAAGAGACATAGGATCCAGGTTTGTAATATGTTTCTATATGCATTTCCACAATTTCCAGTCTTGCTCCCTGAGACTTTAGATCAGAGTTCAAAATTTGAAGAGAAGATGCATAGGATCTAGAATTGTAATAGTAATATGGAAAGATTTGCATTTGCATAATTTTTATTCCTGCTCCCTAAATAACCCATAACTATTTTGAGAAGCATAAGAATACATGCAAGAGGATTGGCTTACTATTTAAACCTCATGGCTCCACACTGACTATTTAAAATTGAACAAATTAAACCTATATGGAAGAAAGTTTTGGTTTGCATAATGGAGTATTTTACTCTAGATGGCAGGTATAACCGTGTGCACAATTACCAGTTCTTGCTAGTTAACCACTTTCTCCATAAAGATAAGGTTTCCTTCCCCTTTTTCTTGTTAAATTATTTAAAGCAGAACCTCGAGGAGCATTGGAAGAAGTCAAGCAAGGCGATCCTGCACGAAGGCCTCTTTTTACTCATATCTGAGTACTGTAAGGTGAGGAACCATAAATCCTCTTTTATGGCGATTAAGGGTAAAAAAAAGAAAAGATGAGGAAGGGGAGGAGACTACCAGGAAGAACAACCTGTTATCATTTTTTTTTGCACTCCAAATTGTAAGTTGATTATTATCTTTCATTGTTATGGATTTGATAGATTGTTGTCCTAAGTACAGAATTTGCTTGAAAAAAGGAAAAAATTAGAGAAGGTACACATGTAATCTAGCAACTACAAACAAAAGAAAGGACTTAAAGGTACATCCTTTCAAACCTTGTTCAGATATTGCAGACAAATATCTTGTTATTACATTCATAATTAACACTTATGTTGTTCTCAAAGGGTTGATATGATTTTAATCTTGCAAATTCAGAAAATTGATCTTTACATTGAACATTTCAAATAAATGCAATCAACAAGTATTCTTTTAGAGGTTACATATTTTAGTAAAAAATACTGAGAAAATACACAATGCTGAAACTAATAACTGAGCCTGAAAGTAATAACTGAGCATTGGAGAAATCAGGGATCAAGGCATTGCCTTGGAGAGGTCTTTAAGCTTGTTGATAATCTGACATCTGTATCTTCATATCTTCTTCTTTGTCTTCATCCTTAAATCTCCTTATAGTTGTTATCCTACATCATGAAGATGAAAGAGTAGTTAGATCCAAGATTGGATCTAAACAATGCAAAAATACCTAAGAACAGTATGCTGCAATCAACAATTTCAGAATTGCATATTTACTAAGCAAACATCAAATGCAATAACAAGGTACACATCTGCAATAACTAAACTAAGTATCAAAGGGACATACTTTTATGAAATTTTTTACTACATGTAGTTGTTATCCTACATTAGAAAGAGATTATTAATGAAGGAGCTCAGAGCAATTCCTATGTTAGGTCAATAAGTCTGATTAGCAAACCCACATTCATACATAAATATTATCCCACATAACATTTATATACAAACTTGGATTCACTGATTGAATCTATCAATCTAACATAGGGACTCAGAGATGATTGTATGCAAGTGAGAGGTTCGCAAATTCTAAAATATGTTGTGCAGAAGGGAAAATGGGATAAAACAGAAGGATAACAATGTTGGTCTAAAAGATACTTGTAAAATGAAATGATGCAAAGTGTTCTGAAATAAAGCAGGTGGCAGCAAATAAAGAAGTAAATTTGCAAGCGAATGAGGTAACACTATACCCTCTTAATATAATAGAGCATGCCTAGGATACCATATAAATTTTATGATTGAAACAATAAGATGATTCAAGAAGGAAACAAACAGTGAGGTGAATCAGAATTCCCAAGATCTAATATGGAAAAGCTAAAGAAAAACTGGAATGCATAGATTTTGGGGATAGATTTGCATTTAAACTGAACAGAATATTATTATTTCAAGCATTGAATCTGTGCGAACCCATGCAAGTCATCAACTGCAAAGTGTATGATTGTACAGGATAAAATGACAGTGTAGTTTGGATGTAAAAGTTGCATAAAATAAAGTAGGGCATTTAGTAAAAAAATAGTGCTATTCTGGTAATGATGAAATCACAGTACATTAAAAAGAATGTTGTTATCAAGTGAAGAGGCCACAAAATGTGCGTGTTGTTATCAGATACAGTAATAGGGAATGCTCATGTATGTAAATAAAAAATGAAGCCATACATTATACATGGAGACATTGACAGTTTGAGCATATAAATAAAGAAGTAACATCCAAGGTACAAAAGGAGAAAATAGAAAGGCAATCATTTTTTATACTAACACTCTTTGTTTCATGTGCAGATTGAAGATTAAGTTTTATTGTAGAGAATATAATCATAACAGGATCAGCTTAAAAGCAAAAATCTATTTATGAGTGTCACGAGCCCGTGCTCGAACCTCATAAACAAATTGCATTGCTGGAAGTGAAAATTTGTGCTACAAATCTTACAGTATCGAAAAATTTGATATATAACAGAATATCAAGTGAAATGCAATTACATAGGGTGATGCTAGCTGCCAAGAACATTAAAAAGAATGCTACAGATATGAGGACCAGTATTCGACCATTTAAACAGAGAGATGCTTTGTTATTCTTAAAGCTGAATAAGTGTATTTAAAGCATGGAATTTAAAACTGAGTTTATGCCAGCAGAGAAGAGATCAAGCAAAACATATCAAAATGTGGGTTTTGCAGTGTGTTTCAGCAGCAGATAATAACAGAGATACCATTCTTTATGACAGTAGAGGTCAATTTTTTTTAAACATATGTCCAAGATTTCAAAAGGTTTCAGTTTTTTCTTTTTTACAGTCTAAGATCTTTCAGTTTAAAGCTTGGGTTTTAAACTCAAAATTCAAAACCAAGTTCCTACAGTAAGCCATGATCTTCTTTTCAAGAAGGGAAAAACTAAGTAACAGTAGAATAAAAGATCAAATTCATTACAATGACAGACATGGTGGAGTCAATAAAGCATAATAAACAAAACCGAGATTTATTTGAAAATGTAATAGATACCTAGATTTAAATCACCAGCAAAATCAACTACTACAACAAGTTCCAGCAAAGAAATACATATAAGAGAAAGAATGACTTATCTATACAATGTAAAGCCATGGTGGAAATGACCCAGAGAAGAGCCGAGTTTTAACTTGCAGCTACAGCCCATGCACAAAAGACTCCAAGATGAAAGCCATTTTAGCCGAGTGATGATAGAGCCTGAGTTGATAGATAAACATGCAGCGTCATCTTAATGACATGAGAAGACAAATTTAGATCTTGATGAATCCCGAGTTCTTGACATAATATGAATCCATTCTTAAAAGGTCTATTTTTTGAAAGGAGTGTTTCTAAGTGAAGGAACGAGTCATAGTATCAGCATGGCAACAACCGCAGATTGAAGCTTCAAAGTAGCAGCAGTTTGAAGTCTCGGTAAAACCCACGAGCTTCTCAGACATCCAACAAATTAATCAACAATGACTTCCATAGATAGTCAAATCTTAGTTTATAGAACTGAACTGTGGACTCAAACTCCAAATTTTCCCTCAGAAACATTCTCAAAAAAAGAATAAACTTGCAGAGAAGAAGCTTCAAAACAAAAATCTCATGGCGACTCAAACCCTAAGTTCTCCAGAAGATGCGAAAATACCTAATGAAGAATGCATATGAGATAAGATAAAACTCTTTATCAAATGTTTGTAAAAATTTGGAGTCCACGATGCACTGACAAACCACAGAGAATACGGTGAATGCCTTCATATTGTGCCACGATAGTAATCACATGCCTTATACAAAAGATGTAGATATTTCGAAGGTCATGTTGACCATGAGATAGTTTTATGTAGGTTAAGTTATGCATGGTGGGTTTTTCAAAAATAAGAGGTTTGATGCATGTTTTAGGTTAATAAGTGAAGTTGTATTTTAGATTTTCTTTAAAATATAAACTTGAAACATTTAAATATATTCTTTAATATAATAAAGATGTATTTAATTGTTAAAAAACCTAAATTTAAGGCCTAGATTATTTTTTTACTTCTCATGCCTTAAAATTAGGGATAGCTACTTGTTAGAGACTCTTTGTAAATATATTGATAATATCTTTTAAAAGATATATTATAAATTACCAATATTAGGACTTCATTTTCGAGATTAGCCTTTAAGGCTTAGTTTTTGGCATCAATTATGCCTTAAAATCAGGGTTTGAGATGAAGTTTTGGAGGGGCTTTTTGAAAGCTATATCATAGGCATCTTTTAGACCCAAATTTGAGGGGATCTATCTATTTTAGAGGCACTTTAAGGGGGACTTCTCATTTTTGGAATAAGCTTTGGAGGCTATATATTTGATTTTCTTATTGATTGTAAGGGGTTCAGAATTTTGGGATTTTGAGGTATTAGTGAACACATTTGTTCCTTTGCCCATTTTCTTGGTATTTTGTAACCGTTATATAGATTTGAGAGATAATAAAGCTGGACTTACTATTCATACCTATTTTCTGAGTATTGCATCTATCCTTTTCAAAGTTTTTCTGCATTTAAGAGTTTATCCATTTTTAAGCACAGATTAGTGAATTACTACAAATTCCTATTCTTGGTTTAAGAGTTTTAACCTTTTGCAGAAAATTATCTGTTTGTTGGTTATATTCCTATTATTAGTGGTATCAAACCCTAATTAGGTATTGTAAACCATCCTAGGTGTTGAAAAGTGAAAGCATCTGTAGAACTTAGTAATGTATGTTTGATGAGTATAGTCTTGCAATTTCTAATAGATCTGCATTCATCTTTGGTGTATCACCTTTCCTAATTAGTTTTTTTCTTCCTTTTTCAAGTTCTCTTTCCCCCTTTTCCAAAAAATACAGAATTTAGTATTAGGTGATATTTCAAAATCCAATAGGAACCGGCCTAGGATCCAGAGATTCATTCTCTAAACCACCCAGGAGAATGTTTCCATGTTTCAACATGATGGCTAGATTATGCATCTAGCTATAGGTGAAATCCTGAGTGATAACAATTTTTGGCACGCCTGGTGGGACTCAAACTGCTCCACAGTTCCTTGATTTACAAGTTTTTATTACTGTTTTGGTGTAAGCAGCAGTATTCCAGCCTTTTAGAAGGCATTTTTTCCAGCACCTGGCGACTCTATTTTGAAGGTTTATTGCAGATTCAGTTGCAGATTTAACTGTTTATCTTGATGAGAAGAACACCTACAAGAGAAAATAGCGAAGGATTCATTTATCAGGAGCTTCCATCTAATAGAAGAGGTAGCAGATCAGCTAGAAGAAGTAGAGGATCTCAAATTGATGAAGAATCATCGTCTTTTCTTAGGAGGCCTAGTTTTTCATTATTTGAAAATCCTATATTTGAAGATCAAGCTGCCATTTCTGAAGGACATGAGGTAATTATAGAAGATTTCAATTTTCTTGAAGAATTAAGTGCTTTTGACAATTCTGGATCAGAATTACCTATCTTTGAAAAGGCTACAAAGGATCAATCTACTGCTGTAGCATCCACAAGTGGTACTGTTACCCTAGGATTGAAGACTTACTAGAGGAAAGTAATTCATCATACTAAGCCTTCGTTTACACGTGCAGTTTAGCAGCAAGTATCAGCAGTACAAATGGCTAGAAATCTACCATTTGTGGCATTTGATGCTGGCAGCCCATTACAAATCATTGTTCATCATGATATTCCACCACCAGCACTAAAAGGTTTGACATATTTTAATGGTGAGGGTCATATTTCGGAAATAGAGCATAATAAAGATATTGCTACTTTATGTGGATTACATCAAGTTAGTCATGATGATGTAGCTTTGAAACTGTTAGTAGCTTCACTTAAGGGTAAAGCATTAATCTGGTTTAGAAGTCTACCAGTTAATTCTATTAGCACATGGGATGAATTAGGGACTGTATTAATCAGCAAGTTTGAGGATAGATCAGATAATTTCTCTTTGGTTGAGCAATTAACTACTATTAAAAGAGATATTAATGAGCATATTTCAGATTTCAACTTTCATTTCCAACGAACTTGGGATAAAATTCCAAGATCCGTCAGGCCATCTAACGATTATGCATTTCTTTTCTCTTTAAAAGAATTTAACCCTAATATTGCACTTATGATACAGTCTATGGGTGGGCACACTTCACCTGTTTCTTATGATGTTGCTGTCAGAGCTAAGAACCGTTTGATATAGGCTGGAAAGTTACCCCCAAGGCCTCCAATGCCTTATTGTGCAAAAATACAGCCAGTTGTACCAGCTATTGTTCCACCAATAGCGGTTGTACCTCCTATGCCAGTGTTACCAAAATTTAATATGCAGGTTGCAGTGGAAGAACATGCCGCCACAACTCCTTTTAGAGAGCTAAAAGAACAAAATATGGAGCTGAAGGACAAAAGTGAAAGTATGATGAGGACCCTGCCGACTTATGGCAATGAAATCATGAATTTAAAGAGGCAGCAAGGTTAGTATAATAGATGCCCTCAATTTTCTTATCAACAGAATAGGCAATCAAATTAGGCCTTTGATCAAAATCAGCCACGTTAAGTGCAAGGGCAGCAAAGGAACTATAATCAGAGGACAAATCAGCTGTATAACTATGCAAATCCTAGTACCTCTAAGGCACAAATGGTTGTTCCTCAGAATAACTATGCACAAGAGGAGGAATGGTGTAACACTTGTAATGCAAATCATTTCTGGCTTGATTGTCCTCATGCGCTTGAGGCAAGCAGGTAGGACGTCTTGAAAGGTCAATTGACTAATGTTCAAGGAGAGGCTCAGAATGATCAAATGCAATCACAAGGTAATCCTAATGTTACCTTGATGAATCTTAATATCGATGAAACTGTCTTAGCAGCAGGTTTTGATCAGATATGGAAACCTATAGTAGAAAGTACAAGGTCCAAAAATAAAGCTACAAATGAACAAATTGACAAGGTACAACAGCCTGCTGCTATACCACAACAGCAAGTATTAAAGGGTAAACAACAACAAAATCAATCTCAGGACGTATCTTCACAGCCATTATAATCAGCAAAGGAGCTGGTTGTTCATAAACAACAGCAAAAGGTTAGTGGTCAAAATTTCAATATAATTGATCACTTAAAGAAGACACATGTTCATGTTTCTGTTTGGGAAGCTTTAGTGCTTCCTGGTCAAAAAGATATGTTGCAGGAAGCTTTGCAAACATTAACACTATCGGATGATTCTTTAAATCAACAAATTCCTAAAGTGTTAATGGTTGGTAATGAAACTTCAACTCAACCAATATCCAAGTTGGTAAAGCCACCACCTTTTTACATCACTGTTATAATAGGATAGAATTTATTGCATAATTGCATGATTGATTCAGGCGCTTCTAGCTCTGTTATGCCTAAGAAAATTGTAGATCAGCTAGGCCTTAAATATGAACCAATTGAAAAAGGAGTAGTTCAGCTTGATGGTACGACCATAGATACAGTTGGAGTTATTAGAAATTTAGATTTGACAATGCATGCATGTCCTAGCTTTTCGGTGCCTATGGATGTTTTCATCATAGACTTACCTCCTAATTTTTCTATATGTTTGTCACAAGAGTTTACTGCTAAAATTGGAGGATATCTATCTACAGATTGGTCACACATGTTATTTTGCACTAGGTATAGTACAAAAGTAACTATTCCTTCTGAGCCTATTGCAAAATTTTGTATTGAGCTATATGTCAGTAGTTCTGAAAATGGGACAGCAACAGTGATTTTTGATCAAGAAGAGATTGATGTTGTTCGTGAGTCACGAACACTTACTGAACAAATTCCTGATATATTGTTAGAAACTTGGGCTGCTAAAAATGTAACGATTTATGATGCACAGATTGAGGAACTAAGTTTGGGTAACTATGTTATTCATGAAACTACCGATTTTATACCAGCTGTCATAAAAAGTGCATATTTAGAGTAGCAAACTGGTTTTATCTAGAAATTATTTTTTGATGGATCTCGCAGCAAAATAGGTGCTAGAGGTGGCTGCATGTTGGTTTCTCCAGAAAATCAAAGGTACTATGCTTCTTTCAGATTCACCTTTAGTTGCACAAACAATGTGGCTAAGTATGAAGCCCTCATTAATGGATTAAAGTGGGCAATTAAAAAGGGAATTAGGTGTTTGCAAGTATATGGTGATTCTGAACTAATAGTGAATCAAGTTAGAAATGTTCATATGACAAAGAATGATTTGTTAAAAAATTATAAACATGTTGTATGGGACTTGAATGAAGGTTTTGAAGTCTTTAATTTACAATCCATTCCTAGAAATCAAAACAAGCACGCTGATAGGCTTGCAGTTGTAGGGGCCTAGTATGATATTCCAATAGAAATCAGTAACAGTAAGGAAATGAATTATCTTAAAGTTATTGTTAGACCTGCTATTCCTAATAATGCAGATAGTTGGCAGGTTTTTGAATCTGATCAACACATTGTGAATTTTTTGAGAGAAGAGGCTGAGTTTTCACAGCCAAATTAGAAAAAATTGCAGGATCAATGTGAAGAACAGATTATTTAGCTAAGGACAAATAAAATGCCTAAAGGTCTTGTGACCTTAGAGTCTATGTTTGGTACCAATGATGAGTTCAAAAAGGATAAATCCAACTTACAAATCAAGGAAGAACATTACGAAGAGGTTTCTATTTCACAAGATAAAGTGCTTAAACTTGGCAAGGTATGTACACTTGAAGAACGTTAAAACATTGGTGATTTATGCAACAAATTTCATGATATAATTGCATGGAATTATTCAGATTTGAAGGGATTTGATCCCAATATTTCTCAGCATACAATAGAATTAGAACCAGGGGCTAAACCAGTGAGACAAAAACAAAGACCTATAAATCCCAAACTGGAACCTCTCATGATCAAGGAATTGAATAAATTGATTGAAAGTAATATTATTTTTCCAATCAAACATACTTCATGGGTTTCAGATCTGGTTCCTGTTAGGAAAAAGAATGGAGAAATCAGACTTTGCGTTGATTTCTGTGACTTAAACAGAGCTTCATTGAAAGATAGGCATCTTTTTCCTTCAATGGAACAAATCTTGCAGGTTGTTTCAGGTTCAGAACGATTTTCATTGCTGGATGGATTTTCTGGTTATAACCAGATTTTGGTGAAGGAAGAAGATAGGTTTAAGAAAGCATTCACAACCAAATGGGGTACCATGGCATATCAGAAGATGCCATTTGGTCTATCCAATGCTGGTGCAACATTTTAGAAAGCCATGGATAAGGCTTTCATAAATCTGATGTACAAGTTCGTATTGGTTTATTTGGATGACATAACTATTTTTTCAAAGAATGCAACAGATCACTTTAAACATTTAAGGATAATCTTTGAGAGATGTAGGGAATACGATATTTCTCTGAATCCTAAGAAAAGCATATTCTCTATTCACGAAGGTAAGCTACTAGGTTTTATTGTTTCCAAGGAAGGAATTACAATTGAGCCTGAGAGAGTAAGTGCCATACTTGCATTACCTCTTCCTCTCCACAAAAAGGGTCTTCAAAGCTTTTTAGGAAGAATTAACTTTGTTAGAAGATTTATCCTTGATATTGCAGAGCTATTAATTCCACTTACAACCATGCTTAAGAAGAATATTGCTTTCAAATGGACCAAGGAAGGTAAACTCAATTTTGAACTAATTAAGGAAGCATTAACTACAACCCCTACTTTGTTAAATCTTAATTTTTTTAAGGATTTCATTTTGTATGCATATGGGAATGTAGATAACATTGTTGCCATGTTAGTTCAGAAGAATGACATAGGATTGGAACAACCAATAGCATTTTTTAGCCAGGGATTAAAAGACTATGAATTGCATTATACTTTCATTGAGAAACATGTTCTTGCTGTGATTAGAAGTTTGAAAAAATTTAGACATATGCTTTCTAATAACAAGATTAATCTGATGGTTTCTCATCCTACTGTCAAGGAGTTTTTACTAAATAAAGATTTCAATACAAAAAGAGCAGGATGGATCACGAAAGTGATGGAATATGACATTGATGTTACGGTTACCAAGCTGGTAAGGGGTAAAGGTTTATGCGGACAGATGGCTAGAAATGGAGATAATACTCCAAATGATGATACTGAGGGAATTTTGGCATTACAAGACCCTGATCAGCTTGTTGTCCCAAATTTACAGAATGATTGGGTGAAGGAAATGATTGATTTCTTTCAAATAGGACGTTGTCCTGAAGGTTTGGATAGATAAAAAAGAAGATATTTCAGATTGCAGTCTATACCTTATTGTTTGTTGAATAATGTGCAGTATAGAAGGGATTACAATGACATATTGCTGAGATGTATTGGTAGTGATCAGACTGACAAAGTATTATAGGAATTCCATGATGGACTAGCAGGTGGACATTTTGCAGCAAGGATGACAACATTAAATATTTTTAAGGCTGGATATTTTTGGCCAAATCTATACAAGGATGCCTTCGTTTGGGTAAGGAGATGTTTGAAATGTGCTATTTTTTCAAACAAACAAAGGTTAGTAGCTTTACCTCTCAGTCCAATTCAAATTGAACAACCTTTTGCTAAGTGGGGTTTGGATTTTATAGGTCCTATAAACCCATTATCAAGTTCAGGGCATAAGTATATATTAACAACAACAAATTATTTTACCAAGTGGACTGAAGCTGTGGCATTAAAAGATGCCAATGAAGGTTCAGTTTTGAATTTTTATGAAAATATGCTTGCAAGGTTTGGTGCACCTGAATCATTTATTTCTGATAATGCCTTAGCATTTTTAGGCACAAGAATTTCTAATTGGGAAGTTAAAAATAATGTGTATCTTAGTACCTTGTCCAACTATTACCCATAGGGTAATGGACAAGCTGAATCAACAAACTAAAATTTGATTCGCATCATCAAAAGGACTATTGAAGATAATCAGTGAGTTTGGAACAGCAAGCTGAAACAAGCCTTATGGGCTGATAGGATCACCCCAAAGCGCTCAATAGGTAATTCACCTTATATGCTGGTTTATGGAAGAGAGGCAAGATTGCCAATTTGAGTCGAATTGCCAAGTTTGATCCTGATCAAGGAATTAGACCTACTGGACCAGCAGCCTATGGAGGTAAGATTGGCTAAATTAATAGAGTTGGAAGAGTCAAGAAAGAGATCCTTTCATAAGTTGATGAAACATCATGATCAAATGAAGAAGACATTTGACAGAAAAGTTGTCGCGAGAGTCTTAGAAGAAGGTGATTTAGTGCTTAAATGGGATGAGTTGAAGAGCAGACCTGACAAACATTCGAAGTTTGATGCCATTTGGAATGGTCCATTTGTGATTACAGGATGCAAGGCTCACAACGCTTTTCAGCTCTCAACTATGGAAGGAGAAGAATTACCAATCCCAGTTAATGGGATTCATCTCAAACGTTGTTTTTGAGGTGAGTTGAATCAGAATAAGTGCTTGGCACGTAGTTAGTTTTCTTTGGTTAGTAGCAATAAGTACTTCTTTTTTCCTCTGAGACCACATCATGAAAATACACACCATGCATAATCAAGAACCCATTGGGGTTCCTGGTTATAAATGATGAGTACCTCAATAATGTAATCACGATGGAAAGAGAAGTTGTTTCAGATAGTTTGCTTTGCAGTCTTGAAGGTTAGGGTGAGCAGAAAAAACAAGATCAATCACACAATAAATGTATGAACATCATGCTCATCACATGAGACATGGATAGATTTTTCTATTTCATATCATAAAGCATCATGTTCACACATTCATTACGCAATTCAGGTGGTTGTTCAAGCTCATTCTACCTTTATTTTTTTAGTTTCAGTTGTGTGGTAGAGGAATCAAGGAAAGGCACTGTTGTACTGCACCATTACTACATAAAAAAAATGCTTATAATACAGGGGATGGAATATTTTTCACTGCCCCATATCATAAGCATTTCATCTACATAGGAATACTACAGTACAAATAGTGATACATCTGGTTTTTGTTTAGTTTAAGTTTCCAACAGTGTGTTTGTTTTCAGTTTGGAAAGGTTTTCAATTTTCAAGTCTAGAGAAAGACTATGTGCCCAATGAATAAAGCAAAGGCGACTGGTCTATTTTGTTCAGCAGGCGAACACCCCTAAGAGGTTGCCAGAAAATGTTATCATTTTTTGTTGCACTCCAAATTGTAAGTTGATTATTATCTTACATTGTTATGAATTTGATAGATTGTTGTCCTAAGTACAGAATTTGCTTGAAAAAAGGAAAAAATTAGAGAAGGTACACATGCAATCTAGCAACTACAAACAGAAGAAAGGACTTAAAGGTACATCCTTTCAAACCTTGTTCAGATATTACAGACAAATATCTTGTTATTGCATTCATAATTAACACTTATGTTTTTCTCAAAGGGTTGATCTGATTTTAAACTTGCAAATTCAAAAAATTGATCACATTGAACATTTCAAATAAATGCAATCAACAAGTATTCTTTTAGAGGTTACATATTTTAGTAAAAAATACTTAGAAAATACACAATGCTGAAAGTAATAACTGAGCATTGGAGAAATCAGGGATCAAGGCATTGCCTTGGAGAGGTATTTAAGTGTGTTGATAATCTGACATCTGTATCTTCATATCTTATTCTTTGTCTTCATCCTTAAATCTCCTTATAGTTGTTATCGTGCATCATGAAGATGAAAGAGTAGTTAGATCCAAGATTGGATCTAAACAATGCAAAAATCCCTAAGAACAGTATGATGCAATCAACACTTTCAGAATTGCATATTTACTAAGCAAACATCAAATGCAATAACAAGGTACACATCTGCAATAACTAAACTAAGTATCAAAGGGACATAGTTTTATAAAACCTTTTACTACATGTAGTTGTTATCCTGCATTAGAAAGAGATTATTAACGAAGGAGCTCAGAGTAATTCCTATGTTAGGTCAATAAGTCTGATTAGCAAACCCACATTCATACATAAATGTCATCCCACATAACATTTATATACAAACATGGATTCACTGATTGAATCTATCAATCTAACATAGGGACTCAGAGATGATTGTATGCAAGTGAGAGGTCCACAAATTCTAAAATATGTTGTGCAAGAGGGAAAATGGGATAAAACAGAAGGATAAAAATGTTGGTCTAAAAGATACTTGTAAAATGAAATGATGCAAAGTGTTCTGAAATAAAGGAGGTGGCAGCAAATAAAGAAGTAAATTTGCAAGGGAATGAGGTAACACTATACCCTCTTAATATAACAGAGCATGCCTATGATACCATATAAATGTTATGATTGAAACAATAAGATGATTCAAGAAGGAAACAAACAGTGAGGTGAATCAGAATTCCCAAGATCTAATATGGAAAAGCTAAAGAAAAAATGGAATGCATAGATTTTGGGGACAGATTTGCATTTAAACTGAACAGAATATTATTATTTCAAGCATTGAATCTGTGTGAACCCATGCAAGTCATCAATTGCAAAGTGTATGTTTGTACAGGATAAAATGATAGTGCAGTTTGGATGTAAAAGTTGCATAAAATAAAGCAGGGCATTTAGTAAAAAAATAGTGCTATTCTGGTAATGATGAAATCATTGTACATTAAAAAGAATGTTGTTATCAAGTGAAGAGGCCATAGAATGTGTGTGTTGTTATCAGAAACATTAATAGGGAATTCTCATGTATGTAAATAAAAAATGAAGCCATACATTATACATGGAGACATTGACAGTTTGAGCATATAAACAAAGAATTAACATCCAAGGTACAGAAGGAGAAAATAGAAAGGCAATCATTTTTTATACTAACACTGTTTGTTTCATGTGAAGATTGAAGATTAAGTTTTATTGCAGAGAATACAATCATAACAGGATCAACTTAAAAGCAAAAATCTGTTTATGAGTGTCACGAGCCCGTGCTCGAACCTGATAAACAAATTGCATTGCTGGAAGTGAAAATTTGTGCTACAAATCTTGCAGTATCAAAAAATTTGATATATAATAGAATATCAAGTGAAATGCAATTACACCGGGTGATGCTATCTGCCAACTGTTATGTATGTGGAGCCTAATCAGACTCAGTTTCTTTCGGCCCGGTTTCCCCCTAGACATATCTATTTGGGCCTCATGCTCGGGGTCAAGGGGCAGAGCCCCTGATGGGGTCAAGGGGCATTTTTAAAGGGTCGACCATTGATTTTCTATTAGTCGGAGTATTTTTTGCCCTAATTAGGTTAGGTCAAATATGCTTGTGAAAAGGGCTTAGGGTTTCAAGATTTCATTGTATGAGGGATTTTTGTAGCTTCCGGTGGCAGTATTAAGTTGCAAGTTTTAGATTGTAATTACTGGATAATAATAAAGATATTGGACTCGTTGTTGGTGGACGTAGCCCAGGGATTGGGTGAACCACATTAAATATTTGTGTCTTTGTGTTCTCTTCTGTGCATTAATATTTGCATTTTTCTATTTATTATTCTAACAAGTGGTATCAGAGCGAGGTTTTTTCGTTCGTTCTTTCATCTATTCTCTGAAGCAGGTCTCACGAGTTAGTGGGAGAGTCTCTCGGTTAAGTGGGAGAAATGGCAGACGAGGGTAGGCTGAAGGTTGATAAGTTTAATGGGCAGAACTTCCAGTTATGGAAGATGCAAATGGAGGACTATCTCTATCAGAAGGATCTATGGCGGCCATTAGAGGGAATAGCCAAGAAAGAGGAAGTAATGTCTAAGGAAGATTGGGATATTTTGGATAGGAAGGCACTGGGGAGTATTCGTTTATGCCTAGCACAATTGGTGGCATTCAATATTACTGGAGCAATGACAGCTAAAGATCTGATGGAAACCCTAGTGAAGTTGTATGAAAAGCCTTCAGCTTCAAACAAGGTATTTCTCATGAAGCATTTATTTAACATGAAAATGG
>MU228299.1:3491546-3511593 GCA_018584345.1 Thuja plicata
AGTATTATGGCTACTGAAGATTTGCATTTAGAGCAGCTTGATGTTAAAACAACCTTTCTTCATGGTGATTTGAATGAAGAAATATATATGGTACAACCACAGGGATTTGAGGTCAAGGGTAAGGAGAATTTAGTGTGCAAATTGCATAAAAGTTTATATGGCTTGAAGCAAGCACCTCGGCAATGGTATATTAAATTTGATACTTTTATGAACAAGAATAGATACACTAGATGTAATTCTGACCATTGTTTTTATTTAAAGAGGTTAAATAATGACAGCTACATTATTTTATGTTTATATGTTGATGATATGCTTGTAGCTGGATCCAACATGGATCATATTAAGGGGTTGAAACAATAGTTAGCAAAATCTTTTGCTATGAAGGATTTGGGGACAGTAAAACAAATCCTTGGCATGAAAATTTGTAGAGATAGGAAGAATAGAAAATTAACTCTATCTCAGGTTGATTATGTTGAAAAGGTGTTGCAGAGATTCTACATGAAGGATGCCAAAGTTGTCACTACACCTTTGCCTGGTCATTTGAAATTGACCAAAGAAATGTGTCCAAAGACACCAGAAGAAGAGGCAAAAATGTCCAAGATACCTTATGCTTAAGCTGTAGGGAGCTTAATGTATGCTATGGTATGTACTAGGCTAGATATTGCACATGCAGTGGGAGTTGTTAGCCGGTATATGAGTCACCCTGGGATTGAGCGTTAGAATGTAGTCAAATGGATTCTTAGATATTTGAGAGGTACATCCAATAAGTGTTTACACTTTGGGGGATCTTCTACTAATATTCATGGCTATGTTGACTCAGATTTGGTAGGAGATATAGATACCAGACAGAGTACTACAGGTTATGTATTTACTGTTGGTGGGACAACAGTGAGTTGGATTTCTTGGTTACAAAAGGTGAATGCATTATCCACTACAGAGGCAGAGTATGTTGTTGCTACAGAGGCAACCAAGGAGATGATATGGCTTTAATTCTTCATGGAAGAATTGGGACATCCACAGGTAGATAATTATTTGTATTCAGATAGTCAGAGTGCCATTCATCTTGCAAAGAATTATGCTTTGCACTAAAAAACAAAGCACATATAATTGCGATATCATTTCATTCGGTCAGTTTTGGATGATGGATAGTTAAAGTTGGAGAAGATAGATACAGATGATAATCTAGCAGATATGTTTAAAAAGGAAGTGACATGGGAGAAGCTAAATTCCTGTTCAGCTTCGGTTGGTCTTCTAGACTGAACAGAATAAAAGAACAACAGAGTCCAGGGTGGTTTCTTTATTCCAGTAGGAGCTACATGTTTGGTCGATCAGTCTCCAAGTGGGAGGATATTGTTGTGGATTTTGATCAGTCTCCAAGTGGGAGATTGTTATGTATGTGTAGCCTAATCAGACTCAGTTTCTTTCGGTGCGGTTTCCCCCCAGACATATCTATTTGGGCCCCATGCTCGGGGTCAAGGGGCAGAGCGCCTTGCGGCAGCGCCCCAGGCAGGGTCAAGGGGTAGAGCCCCTGATGGGGTCAAGGGGAATTTTTAAAGGGTCGACCATTGATTTTCTATTATTCAGAGTATTTTTTGCCCTAATTAGGTTAGGTCAAATATGCTTGTGAAAAGGGCTTAGGGTTTTGAGATTTCATTGTATGAGGGATTTTCGTAGCTTCCTGTGGCGGTATTGAGTTGTAGGTTTCAGATTGTAATTATTGGATAATAATAAAGATATTGGACTCGCTATTGGTGGACGTAGCCCAGGGATTGGGTGAACCACGTTAAATCTCTGTGTCTTTGTGTTCTCTTCCGTGCATTAATATTTGCATTTTTCTATTTATTATTCTAACACCAAGAACATTAAAAAGAATGCTGCAGATATGAGGACTAGTATTCGACCATTTAAACAGAGAGATGCTTTGTTATTCTTCAAGCTGAATAAGTGTATTTAAAGCATGAAATTTAAAACCGAGTTTATGCCAGCAGAGAAGAGATCAAGAAAAACATATCAAAATGTGGGTTTTGCAGTGTGTTTCAGCAGCAGACAATAACAGAGATACCATTCTTTATGACAGTAGAGGTCAATTTTTTTTAAAAATATGTCCCAGATTTCAAAAGGTTTCAGTTTTTTCTTTTTTACAGTCTAAGATCTTTCAGTTTAAAGCTTGGGTTTTAAACTCAAAATTCAAAACCAAGTTCCTACAGTAAGCTGTGATCTTCTTTTCAAGAAGGGAAAAACTAAGTAACAACAGAATAAAAGATCAAATTCATTACAATGACATACATGGTGGAGTCAATAAAGCATAATAAAAAAAACCCAGATTTATTTGCAAATGTAACGGATACCCAGATTTAAATCACCAGCGAAATCAACTACTACATCAAGTTCCAGCAAAGAAATACAGATAAGAGAAAGAATGACCTATCTATACAATGTAAAGCCATGGTGGAAATGACCCGGAGAAGAGTTGAGTTTTAACTTGCAACTACAGCCCATGCACAAAAGACTCCAAGATGAAAGCCAGTTTAGCCGAGTGATGATAGAGCCCGAGTTGATAGATAAACATGCAACGTCATCTTAATGACATGAGAAGACAACTTTAGATCTTGATGAATCCCGAGTTCTTGATATAATATGACTCCATTCTTAAAAGGTCTATTTTTTGAAAGGAGTGTTTCTAAGTGAAGGAACGAGTTACAGTATCAGCATGGTGACAACCACAGATTGAAGCTTCAAAGTAGCAGCAGTTTGAAGTCTCGGTAAAACCCACGAGCTTCTCAGACATCTAGCAAATTAATCAACATTGACTTCCATAGACAGTCAGATTTTAGTTTATAGAACTGAACTGTGGACTCAAACTCCAAATTTTCCCTCAGAAACATTCTCAAAAAAAAAATAAACTTGTAGAGAAGAAGCTTCAAAACAAAAATCTCATGGCGACTTAAACCCTAAGTTCTCCAGAAGATGCGAAAATACCTAATGAAGAATGCAGATGAGATAAGATAAAACTCTTTATCAAATGTTTGTAAAAATTTGGAGTCCACGATGCACTGACAAACCACAGAGAATACAGTGAATGCCTTCATATTGTGCCACGACAGTAATCACATGCCTTATACAAAAGATGTAGATATTTCGAAGGTCATGTTGACCATAAGATAGTTTTATGTAGGTTAAGTTATGCATGGTGGGGTTTTCGAAAATAAGAGGTTTGATGCATGTTTTAGGTTAATAAGTGAAGTTGTATTTTAGATTTTCTTTAAAATATAAACTTGAAACATTTAAATATATTCTTTAATATAATAAAGATGTATTTAATTGTTAAAAAACCTAAATTTAAGGCCTTGATTATTTGTTTACTTCTCATGCCTTCAAATTAGGGATAGCTACTTGTTTAGAGACTCTTTGTAAATATATTGGTAATATCTTTTAAAATATATTTTATAAATTACCAATATTAGGACTTCATTTTCGAGATTAGCCTTTAAGGCTTAGTTTTTGGTATCAATTATGCCTTAAAATCAGGGTTTGAGCTGAAGTTTTGGAGGGGCTTTTTGAAAGCTATATTATAGGCATCTTTTAGACCCGAATTTGAGGGGATCTATCTATTTTAGAGGTACTTTAAGGGGGACTTCTCATTTTTATAATAAGCTTTGGAGGCTATATATTTGAGTTTCTTATTGATTGTAAGGGGTTTAAAATTTTGGGATTTTGAGGTATTAGTGAACACATTTGTTCCTTTGCCCATTTTCTTGGTATTTTGTAACCGTTATGCAGATTTGAGAGATAATAAAGTTGGACTTACTATTCATACCTATTTTCTGAGTATTGCATCTATCCTTTTCAAAGTTTTTCTACATTTAATAGTTTATCCATTTTTAAGCATAGATTAGTGAATTACTACAAATTCCTATTCTTGGTTTAAGAGTTTTAACCTTTTGCAGAAAATTATCTGTTTGTTGGTTATATTCCTGTTATTGGTGGTATCAAACCCTAATTAGGTATTGTAAACCATCCTAGGTGTTGAAAAGTGAAAGCATCTGCAGAACTCAGTAATGTATGTTTGATGAGTATAGTCTTGCAATTTCTAATAGATCTGCATTCATCTTTGGTGTATCACCTTTCCTAATTAGTTTTTTTCTTCCTTTTTCGAGTTCTCTTTCCCCCTTTTCCAAAAAATACAGAATTTAGTATTAGGTGATATTTCAAAATCTAATAGGAACCGGCCTAGAGTCCAGAGATTCATTCTCTAAACCACCTAGGAGAATGTTTCCATTTTTCAATAGGATGGCTAGATTATGCATCCAGCTATAGGTGCAATCCTGAGTGATAACAGTTTTTGGCACACCCGGTGGGACTCAGACTGCTCCACAGTTCCTTGATTTACAAGTTTTTATTGATGTTTTGGTGTAAGCAGTAGTATTCCAGCCTTTTAGAAGGCATTTTTTCCAGCACCTGGCGACTCTGTTTTGAAGGTTTATTGCAGATTCAGTTGTAGATTTAAGTGTTTATCCTGATGAGAAGAACACCTACAAGAGCAAATAGCGAAGGATTTGTTTATTAGGAGCTTCCATCTAATAGAAGAGGTAGCAGATCAACTAGAAGAAGTAGAGCATCTCAAATTGCAGAAGAATCATCCTCTTTTCTCAGGAGGCCTGGTTTTTCATTATTTGAAAATCCTATATTTGAAGATCAAGCTTCCATTTCTGAAGGAAACGAGGTAATTATAGAAGATTTCAATTTTCCTGAAGAATAAAGTGCTTTTGACAATTCTGGATCAGAATTACCTATCTTTGAAAAGGCTACAAAGGATCAATCTACTGATGTAGCATCCACAAGTGGTACTGTTACCCCAGGATTGAAGACTTACCAGAGGAAAGTAATTCATCATACTAAGCCTTCCGTTACACCTGTAGTTCACCAGAAAGTACCAATAGTACAAATGGCTAGAAATCTACCATTTGTGGCATTTGATGTTGGTAGCCCATTACACATTGTTGTTCATCATGATATTCCACCAGCAACACTAAAAGGTTTGACATATTTCAATGGTGAGGGTCATATTTCGGCAATAGAGCATATTAAAGGTATTGCTACTTTATGTGGATTACATCAAGTTAGTCATGATGATGTAGCTTTGAAACTATTAGCAGCTTCACTTAAGGGTAAAGCATTAATCTGGTTTAGAAGTCTACCAGTTAATTCTATTAGCACATGGGATGAATTAGGTATTGTATTAATCAACAAGTTTGAGGATAGATCAAATAATTTCTCTTTGGTTGAGCAATTAACTACTATTAAAAGAGATATTAATGAGCATATTTCAGATTTCAACTTTCATTTCCAACGAACTTGGGACAGAATTCCAAGATCTGTCAGGCCATCTAATGATTATGCATTTCTTTTCTTTTTAAAAGCATTTAACCCTGATATTGCACTTATGATACAGTCTATGGGTCGGCACACTTTACCTGTTGCTTATGATGTTGTTGTCAGAGCTGAGAACAATTTGATACAGGCTGGAAAGTTACCCCCAAGGCCTCCAATGCCTTATTGTGCGAAAATACAGCTAGTTGTACTAGCTATTGTTCCACCAATAGCGGTTGTACCTCCTATGCCAGCATTACCAACATTTAATATGCAGGTTGCAACGGAAGAAGATGCTGCCACAGCTCCTTTTAGAAGAAGAAAAGTTAGGTGACAACCTCTGTTTCCTAATCCTTGAAGGGCACAACCAATGAAGTCACCATTATTGAAAATCAGGTGGCTCAAGCCCTGAAGGAGTTGGCTTAGTTCTATGCTCTATTTTTTGAGTGCTATTGTTTAGTTTTTAGGGCGTTATTTGTTGGTAGTCAGTTGTCGGTTGTTGGTTGTCTCTGTTGGATTTGTCGGTTCCAACAGTTGTCTCTTTTTGTTGTTTCTCCTATTCTTTTTCCTGAATATCTTTAGCTTGTTGTTGTAAGGGGTTTCGAGGTCCCCATAAAACCTATTTTTGCTTAAATCAAAACATTTACATTATACATGAAAAATATAGTATACAATAATAAATATAATTATAGATTATATAATCTAAAAAAATATTATTATTTATCTATATACATTTGAAAAGTATATTTATTATTGTATACTATATACATTTGAAAGTTAAATAAAAATAATATTAAAATGTTATAATATATAATAGAATTTTTTTTAAATATAATAGTGATTTAAATAAGTTAAAATAATATTTTAAAAAATCAAACATAATATTCATTATTTATATATCATAATTATTAAAATCTTTAAATAATATTTAAAAAATTAAATATAAAAAAGCATTTATACGATGTATATAAATAAAATTAAACAACATATTTTAAATATATTATTTTATAATCTTTCAAATTAAAATTATACTTAACATTTACATTGTATAAGAAAAATAATATATAATATATAAAAATAAATAAAATTTAATGACCATTGGATGATCCCGGATCAATGATATAACTGTTATTTTGGGCTGAAGTTATGAAGGATACAAATTTCCACAAAGTTCATCTGGAAAAGGGACATGTTTTGTTGTGTTGTTTTAGTCTTCAGATTGAATGAAAGAAAGACTTGAGTTACATTAAGGTAACGTTGACGTCATGAGGCCAAACAACCTATGGGATGTCGGTTGAGTTCTTCATTCTCGGTTGGTGTCAATCGGTGTGGTGCCTTATTCGGAAAACTTGTTCCAAGAATTAGATCCATACAATGACTAATATCTCTCATCGGTGGCAAACCATCCGTTACATTGTCAGAAATGCTTTCCTTGTATTCGATAAGAAACTTTTCAACTTCCTTAGGAGTTTTATCTTTTGTTTTCTCACTCAGTTTGTTAGGAATCAAAGCATAACAGACATCATTTCTCTTTAGATCCATAATAAACTACCTACCTTCCATAAAACAAACTTTCACAGATGTGCATATCCCAACAATAGATTCTTCAACTAAAGGTAATAAGATTTGTCTCTTACTATCAACCCAAATGGTATATTTATTCAATCTTCCAACATGTATAGCATGTCTATCATATTGCCAAGGTCTACCCAACAAAATATGACAACAATTCATAGGCATAATATCACACAACACTTTATCATAATACTTTCCAATTTTCAAATTCATAAAACATTATTCACTCACCATAAGTGTATGCTCATCCTTGATCCATGAAATCTCATAGGGTTTTGGGTGCTTCATTCTTTCCAACTGTAACTTGGTGACCATTTCCTCAGATACCAAATTCTTTGAGCTTCCACTATCAACAATCACTTTCCAAACTTTGTCTGCAACTCTGCATCTGGTCTTGAACAAACTCTTTCTTCCTAGATCTTGCTTATTATTCTAACTTCATAATATCCTTTTGATCATTAGGTTTCCTTCCTTCTTAGGTTCATTCAGTGTCTCTTCTTGCACCAATGCATTTCTGCTACTACCAACTTTCTTGCTTGCACATGTACACTCAAATGATCTATGTCCCTCTTCTCCACAGTTGTAACAAGTTCCTTGGAACCCTCTTTTGCTATATCCACCTCGAGAGTAGTTGCCTCTTTCTCGGAATGAACTTCCACATTTCTACTCGTTCTTTCCTTTGTCTTGATGTGTGTCTTGATTTGTCTTGTCTTGAACACATCTGTTGTTTTCACCATAAGATCTACCTCTTCATCTAGGGAATCTACTGCCTCTTCCTCTTTGTCTTTGTTCATGTCTTTTGTTCAATTTCTCCTCGGTTGTTAGGGCAAACTAATAAGCCTCCTCAATACTCTCCATATTTACCAAGTTGATCTCATCTCGTATAGAACTCCTTAACCCATTCAGGTATCTTGCTATTCTTTCCACCTCATCTTCAGCATGTCAAGTTCTGATATCTAATCTGTAAAATTCCTCAGTGTATTCTTTCACAGAGCTATCTTTTTTCTTTAGACTTTGCATTCTTCTAACTAGCTTAATCTGGTAATCACAAGGTAGAAACTTGCCTTTCAACTTGTTTATCATCTTATCCCATACCTTTATCTTGTCTTTACCCTTCTTCTTTCGATTCAATTGTAGATGCTCCCACCACAAGGATGCATGACCTTTAAGCTTTGTACTTGCAATCTTCACCTTTTTCTCCTCTATTACATTCTCATACTCAAAGTATTTCTCCAATTCGGTTATCCAGTCTATCAATTCATCTAAATCCAACTTTCCACTATACTTAGGGAGATTAAACTGAGGTGTGGACTTCAAACTTGTCAAAATTCGCATGAATATTTCTTCTTCCTAATCCATCATAGGTGCAGGTGTGGATTCTCCTTGCACTTCCTCGAATTCATCATCACTAACATCCTCAAGATGTCTTCCTCGACACTAGGTTGTCTCAACAACTTCTAATCTCGCAACAATCTGTCTTAGCATATCAGCTAAGCTTGGATCTGCATTTCCTCTCCCACAAACCATCTTTAAACCCTCTGCAATTGCAAGTCATATCACAATCTGCTACCCCACAAAAAATCAACCAACTAGGATTTACAAGAAGGAACCTCAGATCTAACCTTCGCTCTGATACCACCTAATAAAAGGAGGACCAACAACTAGGGCCAAGGGCACTCCCAGAAACCAAACCAACTTGTTGAATACAACTCAGAAGCTTTAAAACACAGAGAAGGATAGAAGGAATACATATTTAAGATTAATGCATCAAACTTCATACATGTCGAGCTATAAGGTCTTCCCAGTTACGACCAAATACATTCAAAAAGTCTTTACAGAATAGTCATCATACTTGCGAGGTCACAAACCCTCGATCCAAATCTTCTAACTGTCTACTGCTACTTCATTGTTATCTCTCCTACCCTAATCTAAGAACAAAATACTACTTTTATACAAAAGGCTACCGAAAAGGTCGGCCCTAAAAGATCCTAAAGATCCAACATAGGAAACAACAATGACCCGGATTTAGGTCCACACGAATCCCAATGAGAGACCCCAACATTAATTATGCTACAAAAATTAAATGCGCATGTGGTCACAAGATCCAACATCCAAAAACCAATTCAGTGAGAAAGACTACTGAGCAATAGAGACCAAATGGTGAAACCACAGAGCAGTCAAGAACAACCACCGAGACTCGTCGATGAAGCCAGCCAAAATAAGTAACCGAGCTTGATCGGTGGAATGAACCAACAATCCTTCAACCAACCAAACAAGAGCAGTTACTGAGCAGTCTCCAACAAGCTACCGAACCCAAACAAACATATTTTTTGTTGATACAGGATTGCTAAGATCCTAAGATGCTCCTGTGCATCAAATTAATAATGAGGAACCTGAATTGAAGTTCTCATACACCAAAAATCCATTTGTCTTTGTGGTTACAAGTCATTCCAATGGAGAAGTCATGTTCAATTCCACTACAAAACATGTAGGCAATGCTTATCCATTTGGTAACATGGTGTTGAAGGACCAGTACTTGGAAATTTCTATTGTTCTTCCTTTGAATGCTTCTCTGTATGGATTAGGGGAGAGCACCTAACGTGAGTTTCATTTGGGTAAGAATGAAAGTCATCATACATTATGGAGTGTAGACATTGGAAGTATGAATTTGTATTTGGATCTGTATGGTTCTCATCCATTTTATATGGATGTAAGAATAGAGGGTGTTGCTCATGGAGTTTTTTTTTTCTGAATAGCAATGGTATGGATGTTGAATATGGGGGTAAATATTTGACATACAAAGTGATTGGAGCAGTTTTAGACTTCTATTTCTTCTCTGGCCCTTCTCCCCTCTTTGTTGTCCAGCAGTACACCGGTCTTGTGGGTCGACCTTCCCCAATGCCATACTGGTCTTTGGGTAATTATTCTCATACTTTTTCATCATAAAAAATTTCATTCATCACTTCGATAAAATCAGAAATTTTCATTAGTGCTTTTGCACCTAGCCTCATCCCAGTAGCACTTGCTGCACCATAACAACTTGGATCATCATGATTAAAATCTGCCCAATACAAGACTATTGTTCCTAGCAAGGTTACCTAGAGATGGGGAGACTTGGAGGTCTCCGGTATTAGTACTGGTACCAGTATGACTATTTTTCAAAAATAGGAGACAGGGGTACTTGGAGACAACATTTTTTTTTTTAATATAATTTAATAATTTCTAAGAAATACAAGATTCATAGCATAGTGCTTTGAAAACAAGAACAATGGAAATTTATATGTATGAACATTGAACATTAAAAGTTTAAAGAGTCAAAGACTAATACTAAATAGTAATGTCATATTAATATAGAGTCAAAAGTCAAATAGTTCAAAACTCGCGTTGCATATCTCATAAGCATATCTGATTTTTGAATATCGCATATGATCATCATATCAGATTAATAATCGTTGAGATTATCATTACATATTGAAATTGAAATTCAAAAATATATAGTTTGATGCTAAATCGCTGATATGCAAACAAAAAACTCAGAATTGTAAACAAAAATCAGAAATCTATCTAGTATCATCTACTCCACAAGGCTGTGATCATCCATCTTATAAGGTCTTTAGCTATGATGTTGTCTAGAAAATCATCACTCTCCAACACAGGTTCCTCTGATGGTAGTACAACTGGGGGCAATTCATTAAGGTCATTTGGATAAACCACTTCTTCCACCATGGTTGCAGCATTTCCATCAAGTGCAATTTAGTCTCATTTTGCTAAAGGACCCTCCATATATGTAGGATCAACATGAGAGAGAAGCCGAAGTGTATCTGAAGCTTTTATCATTGCAATTGCCCTTTGTTTCTACACCATGTACAATGGGCATAGAAGTTTATGCTGGGATGAGTTTATCTCAGAACACGAATTAATGTTGCTTATCCATGGCTGTCAGATCATATCAACCTCATATCTGAAGTCTTTATGATGACAATTGGCCTTATGTCTCCACCGTGGATTGTGGACATGGAAGTGTATGCTGAAACGAATTAACCTCAGAACATGATCCATAATGATTGCAATCCTCTTTGTCACTGACTCATGACCATCGGAACCTCATTTCTGAACTCTTCATAATTACAATTGACCTTATCTATACACCACAGACCATGTACATATAAGTTTATGCTAGACTGCATTAACCCTAAAACCCAGGTCATCATGACTAAAATCGTCATTGGCAAAATGGCAATAGAAACATGGCTCCTAGAGGGTTTGAAAGGCTTATCGAAACTTTAGGTCAGATTTTGAATTTTGAAGAGAAGAGACATAGGATCCAGGTTTGTAATATGTTTATATATGCATTTCCATAGACTTTAGATCAGAGTTCAAAATTTTAAGAGAAGATGCATAGGATCTAGGATTGTAATTGTAATATGGAAAGATTTGCATTTGCATAATTTTTATTCCTGCTCCCTAAATAACCCATAACTATTTTGAGAAGCATAAGAATCCATGCAAGAGGATCGGCTTACTATTTAAAACTCATGGCTCCACACTGACTACTACACCCACGTATACTTCCTTCCATCTGTTCTTGTAAAAAATATGCATTAGCATTAAATTGTGAAAAGGCTCCTAATGAGATTTCTGAATCGTAGTATCAGTTAACCTCTCAGTTATTACTAACAATTGGTATCAGAGCTTGTGTGCTTAGAAAGGGAGTTTAACAGCTCAAGAAAAAGATCACAAGATGAACATAGGAGATGTGCCCAAGTTGAATAAAGATAAATTTGCATCATGGCAAAGCAGAATAAGACTCCACCTATCGGGTATTGGAAATGATGTTACTCAATACCTTGATACTGAATATGTGTTGCCTACAGGACTTCACACTCTTGAGCAATTAAGAGAAAAGCATGAGCATAATTGCATGATGATAGAACTTGCCTCATCACTCTCTGATGTTGAGTTTGAAGATGTCAAAACCTGCACCTCTGCAAAGAAAATGTGGGATAAGTTGAAGTTAGTACATGGAGGAGATGCTAATGTACTAAGAGCCAAGGTAGAAATCCTAAGAGGGAGGTTTGATGACCTAAGGATGAAAGAAGGAGAAAATATCACTCAGTATAGCTGCATAATCAAAGAGGTAGTCAATGCTATCCGAGGAGTTGGAAGTGTACTTGAAGAGGAGACAGTGGTAAGTATAATCTTGCCTCTTCGAAAAGTTCCTTCATGCTGCTCACCTGTAGGTAATCTGCGAATATCCTCATAAGCCCCACATTCCTTAATAAAATGTCATTTTGTTTCTACCACTCCTTTGCTTGCTTATACAAATATTGCATTTCACATTAGCAAAAACCTGATATTTGTGAAGGGAAATGAGTACAAAATGTAGAATGAATCCTAACAGCAATTACAACGGGAATTTATTTTGAAGAATATAGAAGAGGATCCATTGGGGAAGTATCTTAGATCTCCGTATATCCCTAAGTGGGAAGAAGAGCATCAGTTCAGCCTAAGGGTTGAGAGGGACAACTAGTTCATCTAATTCTCTGAAGGTAGCAGATGCTTACATTTAACTTAAACCTGCATATCTAATTCAGAAGGTTTCAAAAATTCAAGTGGATTGATGGAAACCTTCGGTTTTGCACTAAATGAATGGTTAGGAAGTAGAATATTAGCTTCTACTTGGCCTTTATCCAATTGGCTGCAATAGAAATAAATGCTATAAATTACTGAGAACACATGTATTGGATTGTGTTAGTGGTAGTGGTAGTGGTAGAAATAAATCCTATTAATTTCTACTAGTGGTAGGAGGACATAATTCTTTACTAATTTTACTTCGTAGTTGCATCTTTGAATTCATGATCTTTTGTAATCTGATCATCTGTATTGCATTGTACAGGCTTTCACTAGTGTAGATATGGCTATAAAAAACATTACAGATGTCAAATCAGTTGCAGCTGGGTATGCAGCAAAACTCCCTCTGGAAGTTATTTGGACAAATATTGATGAGTTCAAGGATTTTGCTCTGGACTAGTGAATTTGCCTGAGAGAGAAATGAGAGAGTTTATTGAACAGATTCATGTTAATGGGCAGAAATATGTTCGCATTGTTGATCCAGGTACTGCTGAATTTCTCTCTTTTCATGAACTAAGTGCTTGATAGTTGGTTATTAATTGTATGATATGATGTGTTTATGATAGGGAATTTAGGGTAGGATAAATAAAACAAGATTGAATGAATGCTACGTTAATTTTAATATTTTTGGTTTTTAAGCTGATACAAGAAAAAAGTAAAAAAGATATAGGGGTAACTGTACAAAGGGACTTGAAGGAGGACAGGAAGAAACAGGAGAGATATATAGGCTCCCGCAAATGTGTTTTGTAGCATGCTTATTTATGTACCCATATAGATATTAATGGCACCCGTGCAATATGTTTAACTTTTGCAGGAATAGCTGTAGATGAAACATGCAAGACTTTTCAAAGAGGAATGAAAGAGAACATTTTTGTGAAACAAGCAGGTGTCCCTTACCTTGCACGAGTATGGCCAAGCCCAGCATACTTTCCAGATTTTCTGAACCCCAACACTCAATCTTTTTGGAGTAATGAAATCGCAGAGTTTCACGGGACAGTTCCATTAAATGGCCTTTGGCTTGATATGAATGAGGTTTCCAACTTCTGTAGTGGAATTACATGTTCCCAGCCAAAAGATGGAAATCGCGCAAGAAAAGACGCACAGACAGAATGCAGTGATGCCAATGTCATAAAGTGGGACGATTCCCTTTCAAAACTGTGTCTGGATTCAACTTGGTGCATTTTATCCTTTTTGCTAGAGATCATTCTGCAAAGCATACAGTTCGTCTAGAGCTTTACTTGTGGAAATACGTAATAGAGTAGGCAAAGTTTGCTTGCCAATCTCAGACTGTAGGCAGAACGGAGTAAATTCGTCTGTAACAACATAACATTTGAACCAATGCCTTACTTTGCATCACTCTAGCTTGGAGAGGAAGATGATGAAAGGCAGCTCCAATGCCTTACTCAACTTTTGCTAAAACAAGAAATTTTCCTTAATTTACTTTTCCTTCACAGAAATGAAATTTCAAAAACCACGAGTCTTTCAAAAACCAAATTACAAACATTCACACAGAAAAACGGAGATGATTCTGAAATCATAATAATGAGCAACCATTTAAGCGGAGATTAACAGAGATGGCTCTGCCTCACAACACAAAAAACAAATAAAATTATTATTTTTAGAATTGAATCGTAACAGAGATGGCTCTGCCTCACAGCACAAAAACCAAACAAAATTATTATTTATGAATTGAATTGGGGGTGTGGGGTGCGCCAGGCTTCTGCTGTAGTGCAATACAGAAGCGACGCGCGAAGACTCAGGCAGCAAGCTACCTGTTGAGTCTTCCCCCTGAAGAAATTAATTTAATATCGTGTGGTTCATTGAACCACGTATCAGATATTAAACTGATAAGAACAGATACTACACTTGATCTTAGCCAAAAGGCCGAGAAAGGTATGCTTTGAAACGTTTCTTCTTTCGCTCTTTATACCTGCGTTTGCATCGCTTCACTTTCCTGCTGCTGCATGTGGGATAAATATATCTCCAAAGTGGTCTTATTCCATTGGAGAGATTGATGTGTCTCGGGAGTCAAGTTGAAGGCGTGCAAACAGTTATAATGTAGTGGGGATTAAAAAAGGGAAAACGATTATCCATATTGGTTAATTGATTTTAGATTTCATTTATATTTGAAATGATAGTATGTGCCCGTGTGATAATTGTCCCTTGGTTCCAGTAAATAGAGATGATTTTTGCAGGTATTTTTTAGTCAAGATCTTGTTATGCTTATGCTTCTCCATTAATGGTGTAAAGCTCTTCTCAGTTTTAACGATATACTTTTGGTACCTTTCATGAAGGTTGGTAATTTTTTGGGAGTTACTCAAGAATATCCCTTTTGGGTTGGCATTTCCTAAAGGGGGCGAAAGTCGTTTTGGGGCTGCAGCGACGAATCTCCAAAACACGTCCTTAAAGAACCACCCGTTTCTCTTAAACTCATATCCCAGATTTTCCATATTCATTTTCATTTTCCTTTTCCTTGTAGCATCGAACCCAAAATCGCCTATTTTTTATCCAGTGAAAATCTGAATTGAAAGGAAGGGACAACAATTTCAACAGATTGGATTATTGCGTGATATAGTTGGTGAATGTTGTAGATTCTTCCAGACTCTTCAAACCACATCTGCAACCAGAAGATTGCATGCACTGCTTCTTTGCTGATAAGTTTGGGGGATACCGCCATCGTTGGGGAGTGGTTCTAAAGGGTGGATTGGAGTTGGGAAACGAAGTGGGGAATTGGTACGAATTGGTTCTTTCCATACCTCTCATTCCTTTCTTAATCCGCTACCACCTGCTTGTGAATGTCAATATAATCATCCTTTATTTTATATGTTTAAGTATATGATCGCTGTGTGATGTATTTGGGCGGTGTTGAGCGAGTTCTCAAATCCCATTGCCAAATATGATCTTATATTAAACTCGTTCTTATGATCATTTTGTAAACCCTTAAATCTGCACTAAGCCCTGATCACCGAACAACAGACACCCATTTGTTTCGGTTCAAGATTTCATAATTATATTTTATGATTGCGTCAGTGATAGATGTTTACATGTTATCTGGTCTGCGTCTTGTTATTACCTTATCTTTATGCCATTCTTGATATTGAAGCCATCCGTTCCTAATACCGTGGCTTCCATGTTTCCTCATCTTTGTTTAGTTGTTTTAAGTCCACGCAATCAATTTTATTTAAGGCTTGCTTGTCTATTGATTCACATAATTCAAATGCTGTGCAATCTTTCATACTGTTCATGTTTTAATGTATAGCAATAATCCTTGCTAATTGAATTGACTTCTCATTGAAAGGAAGGTTTAAAATTTTATTAAAAAAAAAAGAGTTAGAACAGAATTTGCAATGAAATGGAATCATTTATCATGGTAGGTGAGATTGCCCTCTATTTCCATAATGGTCTTTTATTAATTATTTATTTCAATAATATTCCTTGCAGTCAAATGAGAAATTTTTACTATTTCTTTTATCTAAACAATTATTTTTAGAAGTAGTGTTTGCTGGTGATATTGGTCAGCCTGCAATTGATTTGTCAGATTTATCAGATTACATGCAATTCGATTTCCATCTCCAACGATGACACAAAGCCCTTCAATTATAACTGTAAAATTTGGGTGCTCTGTTTAGGTTTTCATCTCTGAGCATTCCTTTTTCCCCAAATTCCAGCCTTAGAAACCATTGTAATATAATTCACATATTGGTGGTTGTTGTAGCACGTCTTCTCCTCTTTGTTTATTTGAAATTATTGTACCTTATCATAATTAAAATTATTTGTTACATGCGATTGTTTCTGGGTTATCCTTTATATGTTTAATAGTTAATATGATAGACCGTAAGTTTTGCAATGCCTCACAACATATCATCTCATGGAGTGTTGTGTCTGTGAAAAGGCTTCAAAATCCATACATAAATAATGTGATTGTTGAAAAGGCTTCAAAATCCATACATAAATAAAATATGCAGATTTAAAAATGATTTCCATAGCCTTAGTTGACATCCTCCTTGCCTGTAATAAATCGACAATATGGAATGTTGCCACAGAGAAATGCCCAAATGGAGTTGTTGAAAAGGATTAGAAAATTTCAAGCAGATGCAATCGGCTTGTGCAAAGCCGTTACAGTATGAAAGCACATAGTAGGGCATATGCATTTGAAATATGCATGTGAAATATGATCAAATTCAGTGGATGAGGAGTATTTAATAGATATATTTTGAAGAAAATGTACTTAGAAGGAATAAAAAAGATTTTACAATGGATGAGGAGTATTTAATAGAGATATTTTGAAGAAAATGTACTTACAATGAATAAAAATAATTTTTAATATGCAACTGCAGTATTGATATGTTCACATGGAAGGGTGAAGTATTGTTATAGTGAGAGTGCAGATCCAGATAAAGTAAATACATTTTATCTGTGTTCAGGTGAAAATATCCCAGATTTGCGTATAATAAAAATCAGTAGGTGTGAAAAATGTGCAAAGATGCAGATGAATTTCCAAATACAAGGCTAAAGTGCGTCACGGGGATGCAAGGCTGAGGGAGAAAAAAGAAAAAATCATATTCTACTTTCTGTGCACATGAAAAGGTGTGAGTTGCAAATCAGAAGGAAGTTGAGATGAGACAAAAGGTGAAAAGGGCAGTCCAAGTGCAGATTACAACAAACCACAAAAAGAAAAACAGGAAAACTGCAGCTCAAAAGAAGGTAGGATTAGATATTTCAAGCCAAAGAAGAGGATGAGAAGGTTCTACAAATTAGGTTAGAAGTGAAGGGACACTTGTCATCTGTTGGTGAAATCTGAGGCGTCTTCTCTCCTATATATTCTTCTCTTCTTTTTGTTATATGAGTTCTGAAAGTTTATTTTCCGAAGCTTGTAAATAGAGTTTTGTGTGGTCGAGGTTATGGATATTTTGTGTAGGTTGTGAGAGTCAGTTTCTAAAGGCAATGATCAACTAGATTTGTATTCTTAGTTATATTGTCATGAAGTTGTCTCCATTTTTTGCAGATTCCGTGTAGATGTGTTACTTGTTCAATGGTCTCTTTCAAGGAAAGAGTTAAATCTCTTTGTTCAAGTAGCTGTAATCAGGGTGTGTAAAGAACTTTGTGATTTCATTAGAATACTTGTTGATGTTAGACATCAATATCTTGTATGTTCACTAGCTAAATTTCATTTGTTGATAGGCTTTCTTTGATAGCTTCATATTTGACTCTATAGCTTTGGATTTGGCACTCGTCTATTATGGAAAATGGAGAATTTTTAGAATGCATTCATTCCTAAATATTATTTTATTTTCTTGTCATTTGAAGTGGGTTTGAACTATTTTTTACCCTCCCCCTAGGTCCTATAGAGCCTAAAGTGTAGGAGAGGAGAAAAAAATCAAATTATCAGTCCGCTGAAAGTAAAATAGATTGCAATAATGGGTGGAGTTGTCAGTAGGATTGAAGCCATGTAAGGAATTATTTTTGAGAAAAAAATAATGTTTAAGATGTAGCATATTTTTATGAAGAGAAATTATTTCTAACAGCTTCTTGGAGAAGGCAGGTTGCTATGAAAAGAAAAGAAGTGAAAGATCATGGGCAATTTGAGTAAGAGAAATGTTGCTGCAGTGATTGGAGGTTGAAATCGCCATTCATAGTTAAATGAAAAGAAGGTCAAAGATGAAAGCAAGAATGAAACATTGATTAGAAGAAGGATTTGTAGAGTTTGAGTAGATATTGACAATCCTGGATGTGAAGGATGTTTGTAAGAGTTGAAAATCATTGCAAACAAGAATGGAGATCTAGAGAGCTGATTGACAAAGTGTTGTTGTCCAAAAGAATATTGAGAGTTGTGTAAATAGAAGCAAAAAGCCTGTGAAAAAGACATAGCAGAGAAACAGAGGACTACAGCCACTGTTAAAGAAGTTTGGAGGTATTGGAAAGCAAAACATAAAGATTGAAGGTCCATCTTTCTATCGGCGTAACCATTGCACCTTTGTTAGGTGCAAGTGCTATTTAATTTAGAATTGCATCTTGGTGTGCAATGGGGGAGGTTGATTAGATTTTATTTTTTTTGTTTTGTCTTTTTCTTGTATACACTTGTGTAGTTTATGACAATTAATTAGCAAGGGAAATTAGTGAATGATGGTATTTTAGCAACAAAGGTTGAGTATTTATAGCTTCAAAAAAACTATGCATCCAATTATAGGGATCCAAGTATGACCAGAACAAAACCTTTTGATTATGAAGATAATTAGGCCCCATTACCAATAACATCTCATTATGTTTACAATAGAGAGAGAGGTAAGGAGACACAGGGACATATTGAAAAAGAAAGTGGGGGAGATTGAAGGGGAAGAGTGAAATGAGAGATTGTTATAGAATCTAATATATTCACATTTATAAGTCGAGGTCAAGGTTATTTATACATTGTGAAGCTATGGTAACAAAATTTGTTTGTCCCATTTTGAATTTAGATTGTTTGACCATAGAAGGCCTACAAATAGGTTGTAATGTCTAATTTAATGTAATGGTATAAAAAAAATACTAAAAAATAATGATTCTAATGAGAAAATAGGAAAATTTTAAAAGGGAAAAAATCAAAAGTCCTACACATCAAAATCAAATGAAAAATGACTTAACAACTTAGTGGATCCAACAATCTTGAATCATTTAATCAAATAAAACAACTTGTCAATCATTAAAATTAACTAACCTTGAATTATATAAAAAGCATCTTATTTGTGTGTGTGTGTGTGTGTGTCTATATATATATATATATATATGTGTGTGTGTGTGTGTGTGTGTGTGTGTGTGTGTGTGTGTGTGTGCACACACACACACACATATGTTTGTGTCTGTTTGTGTGGAGAGAGAGAGAGGGCTTAAAATCATATCACAATATTTTGATTTTATTGAACACCTACAATGATTTTAATTTTAATTTATTTTATTTTTATTATTAGTTTAAGTTTATACGCACACAATTTAACTTTCTAAATTGTTCTATGCCATCACACGAGTCTTCTTTTTGCAAAATGAAGGCTCATTCATGACGTCAAATTCCTGAAGGAAAACAAAAAAAAAAAGGTTTCCTTGTATAGGCTTTCAAAATATTTACCAAGTCAAAAAAAATTGTGTAAAATATGGGATTGGTATAATGTACTAGACATAAAAATATTATTAGTGTCATCGTGAGATACCCAACATCTTGCAATAAAAATACAAATCATATATTATGCAGTTGTCACTTGTGTAATATAATATGTGGCTCGCCACATAACTTAACTTGGAGGGGACTATGTCTAGTGTGACATTTTGATAGTATAACTAAGCTATAAAGAAAAAGTTAATTACCCTCTATTTTTAGCCGATAGGCTTCCCCTCTGAGGTTGCTTGCAACCGGAAGTTGTCTCACGCCGGTAAACCACTGCATTGATGCCTGAAAACCACTGTATTCATGTTGCTAAACCACTACATTTAATTTAGGATA
>MU228299.1:3519776-3540104 GCA_018584345.1 Thuja plicata
CTCTTGCATAGATACCTATCATAGAATTTAGTTCTAGTATGGTGGAAGGCATCAAAGTCAAAAATACTACTTCAGTGGGCAACAATCAAATGCGTAAACAGTCAAAATTTGATGAAGTAATACATAATGTTAAAGATTCAAGTCAATATGCCAGCCACTTGAATGTAATGAAGGTTGTTTACATAGTTGTGGTGTCAATAATGATGCTAGGGGTATGTAATATTTTGGCTATCCATGAATATCTGCAATTCTTGGACAGATTAAGATAAATAGTGGAGTTGAGCTGGGCTCTACAACAAGCTCAAGCCAGAGAATATGTGCTGTTGGAAAGAAAACTGATGCCATATGTATACATAGAGGACCTTGGCTTCTTCCTAGAAGATCAAAGCAACAACTATGGGGTTCATTACTTCTTCTGCAGGACATAGTATTCGCAAGAGTTGATAAGTAAGATTGATAGTGAAATTTAGGGTCTTAGATTTTTTGAAGATTTGATGTTGGGAAAGCAGTAATAACCCCTTTCCATTTTCAATCTCATCATTGCATAAATCTTGCTTTCTAGAAAAGGTTATTTCTTTTGTGATTCAAATGTCTTTGCTGAGCTTTACTCTCTTCTGCTGATTGACAAGGATTCTGATTCCAGGTACAAGCACACATCTATTTAGTGGGACCAGGTACAAGCACACATCTGTTTCCAGGTGAGCCCAGTAGCAAAGATGAAATATATTTTGGTCTTTTATGTTTATACTTCAATCGTTATTGCGATTGCACACAATTGATAGAAGTTTGAATTTCTAAGGTCATCATTTATACTTTTTGAAACTTTGTGAGACATTAAAAAAAATAGAAACATGCATGTATGTTTATACTTAAATCAATGTTTAATTATTGAACATAATTGATAGAATTTTGAATTTCTAACGTCATCATTTATATACTTATTTGAAATTTTGCAAGACATTTAAAAAAAAATAGAAACATGCATGTGTGTTTATAGTTGAATCAATGTTATGATTGCACACAATTGGTAGAACTTGGAATTTCTAAGGTCATCATTTATACATTTTTTAATGTTTTCAAGACATTTGAAAAAAGTAACATGCATGTGTTTATAATTAAATCAATGTTGTGATTGCACACAATTGATAGAAGTTTGAATTTCTAGGGTCATCATTTATGTTATGTTTAATATTTCTGAGATGTTTTTAGAAACAAAGAATCATCCATGTGTGTGTTCATACATTCTTTATGATTACTAGGCCACAAATAGACACACTATATTTTCTTTGAACTTATCTCTGGTATGCATACACCTAACAATAATAGGGAGCCAATAAATACCTTGGAGTCTTCCTAGCAGTTCAAGGCAGCTATGAAACTCATTAACACTTCTGCACAACAAAGAATGTGCCAGAAAGAGTTGATGCAAACTAGTAAGTATCCACGAAGCCAAACACATCAAGATTGATAGAGAATTTTATATTTTTTGAAATTTTGAGTTGGGAAAGAAGTTTCATATTTTGCATCCCAACATATTGTGTAAATGTTTCTTTCTTTGAGAGGTAACTTGGTTTGTGACAAGGATTCTCTTGCATAGATACCTATCAAAACTACTGTATTGTGTTTGTTATAATCTAAAATGTTGTGTACGAAGGCGTTTTCTCTACTGTTATCCCACCTACCATCACACTGTTGATCCATTTGGACATGCACATGAAATAGATACAATCATACAAGTTGGATTGGTAACATTCTCGTACTTGCCTATTTTTCTATTCCCAAAGTTTATTTTCATCATCCAGACTCACTTTCATGTAAGGTTTGAATCATTTCAAAAATTAAATGATACAGACCAGAGATTTTTATAACACCTCTTTACCAATTTTGTTGCATCTCATCCACTTAATCGAGGCTCAGTTACTAGTTTGAGAACAAGTCAGCTTATAAAGAAAAGCTCAAATGCTTGCCTTGCTCCATTATTCTCAAATAAAATATTTCTAAAACATTATGAGTTGTCAATCATACTTTTGACTTTCTCAAATAATAAAAAGTTCCAACATTTGTTCTTCCTTGCAGCAAGCTGCCCACAGTTCCTGTCTCTGACTCAGCTTGATCTGTACCGATTCAAAAAGTATTGTGTCTAATTACATGGATAACATCATTGAAGGTTGGTTTCACATGAACTGAAGAAGGAGCTTTTGCATATAATCTTCCAAAAAAACACTAAAATCGTGCATCCAAAGGTCTTGTTTTGACCATACTTTTGTGCTAGTACTTCACTATCAGTGGTTGGTTAGAAGCAATAAACTCATGAAAAATGGTTGATCAAGAAATTCTACATATTTTTGGTTCATCGATTTCTTGTTCCAGCTAGAAGATAATGAATCTTTTGGAAACTTATTCACACCTATTTCTTACCCTGATGTTGGTGCCTCAACTTACAAGTCATTTTTAGGTGCAATATTTATTGATATAGCGTCGATGGCTTTAGTCAATGTAGATACGTTGGACATATTTTGAGACTTTTTTAGAATTTCATGTAGATACGTTGGACATATTTTGATAAACACGTGAACTTTTTGTTGTTTATGACTTCGTTATGATTTTCTATATCTTGGATGGGTTTTTGTAAATTTTATCCTTGTTCCTTTTAGCAGTGTATGGCTTGACTATGCACATGCATAATTGTAGATGAGGATCAGTAATAGGGTGCCAGGCATTGCTTAGATTCAATAGGAGCATATTGGATTCAACCCCATCTTTTCCTTCCTTGCAGGTTCTGGATCATACAGGAACATACTGGATTCAACCCCAGAGAATAAGGGGTGCAGAAGGTTTCTTTGCATCATTTTGGTATAGAAATTGAGTGTTATACCCAAAGCATGCAAAGCAACTTCTGCACCCTCTATTCTAGTGAAGAGAGAAATGACATTGGTACCCTTTGGATAAAGAGGCTTGATACCACTTCTACCATCCTTTAAAAGACTGGTTTTAAAGTTAAACATGAACTACGATGTCTCTACGAGTTACATAGGCAAGGCCATCTATGATGAGCCCTCAAGGCATTAGGTCTGGCCCTTAGGTTTTGTACTTTTGAGTTCTTCTTTGATCTTGCCACCCCTTACCAATATTTTACATAGTTTGCATCTCTTTACGAAACTAGCTTTAAATACCTTATGAAATATAGTTGTTGGTAGTTATCTCTTCTATAAACACAACACATTCCATATGGTGTTAGAAGGCCCAGATGGGAAGAAATACAATGGTACAATTATGGTCTCTTTTTCCCTTGGTAATGCTTTTCAGGTAGAAATGGTAAGATACCATCTATCTTTCTTGAAGACTCTTTATCAAAAGGGGATCAATGTCCTCTATCTTCAATCGAATAAGGGGTGCAGAAGGTTGCGTTGCATCATTTTGGTATAGAAATTGAGTGCTATACCAAAACAATGCAGCACAACTTTTGCACCCTCTATTCTAGTGAAGAGAGAAATGCCATTGGTACCCTTTGGATAAAGAGGCTTGATACCACTTCTACCATCCTAAGACTCATTTTAAAGTTAAACCTGAACTACGATGTCTCTACGAGTTACATAGGCAAGGCCATCTATGATGAGCCCTCGAGGCATTAGGTTTGGCCCTTAGGTCTTGTACTTTTGAGTTCTTCCTTGATCTTGCCACCCCTTACCAATATTTTACATAGTTTGCATCTCTTTACGTAACTAGTTTTAAATACCTTATGAAATATAGTTGTTGGTAGTTATCTCTTCTATAAACACATCACATTCCATATGGTGTTAGAAGACCCAGATGGGAAAAAATTCAATGGTACAATTGTGGTCTCTTTTTTCCCTTGGTAATAATCTTCAGGTAGAAACGGTAGGATACCATCTATCTTTCTTGAAGATTCTTTATTAAAATGGGATCAATGTCCTCTATCTTCAATCGAATAATGGGTGTAGAAGGTTGTGCTGCATCATTTTGGTATAGAAATTGAGTGCTATACCGAAACAATGCAATGCAACTTTTTCACCCTCTATTCTAGTGAGGAGAGAAATGCCATTGGTACCCTTTGGATAAAGAGGCTTGATACCACTTCTACCATCCTTTAAAAGACTGGTTTTAAAGTTAAAACTGAACTACGATGTCTCTGTGAGTTACGTAGGCAAGGTCATCTATGATGAGTCCCCAAAGCATTAGGTCTAGACCTTAGGTCTTGTACTTTTGAGTTCTTCCTTGATCTTGCCACCCCTTACCAATATTTTACATAGTTTGCATCTCTTTACGAAACTAGTTTTAAATACCTTATGATTGATTTAGCTAAGTTATTGATGTAGCTTATCTTACGATCTTGTATGTAATAAACTATGAATTTTATATCATGCATCTAGTTGTGTAGCCGTATATACAGGTGCAAGAAATAGAGAGACAAGGAGAATATGATACACAGACAAGAAAGCGAAATTCAGGTATGCAGTTGCAAGTCATGTTGGTTATTTAAACATTGCAATAAGATTTATAGTTTCATTTTCTAGATGCGTAAGTCAGAGGGGGCTTACAATAATCAATCATGTAATAATATATACTAGCACTTGCACCTAGGAGAGGTGCAATGGTCATGTCGATAGTTAATATTTAATGGGGGTCTTCTTCTTCTTCTTCTTCTTCTTCTTCTTCTTCTTCTCCTCTGCCTCCACCTCCTCCCTGTTGCTCTCCCTGTTCCTCTTCTCTCCTCCTCCGCTTCCTCCTTCTCCTCCTCCTCCAAATGAACTAAAATGCATAAATATGATGTAAAGGATAATAAACTAAAAGGACCATTCAAAATGATTTTTTCCACCATCCCCATGTCCCCAAATGGAGAGGCATCTAAATGGCTTCATGGATGAAAAATATGAATATGATATAATCATATATTGGCAATTATGGATTCATCATTTTATGAGATATTTAGAAATGAGAAATTGGTAAAACACAATGACTCTCCATGTTTTGAAATATGGGGATACACTCTAGAAATCCAATCATGAATTACAAGGTTGACAGTGCAAAATACATAGTAGATACATTTGTACATCTCCTGTCTATAGTTTCTCACTTTAGGTTTAAAGGCAAATAAAATGCATATAGAAATTTGAGAAATCCTTGCATTGAACATAGCAGACCCGAAGCGATCAAATTTGTGGTGCAACCTTTATGGAACAGTTTGAACAAAGATGGAAAAGATAATTGTTTTCCTTCTTTAATTCTGACTACATTGTAATTGTTTGCACACCTTCAACTTGACTGGGTTGTCATCAATGCATCCCTTTTTGTGGCAACACACCGCTTTTTCTGGTAAAATGCGTGATCAAATAATTTTCCAGTATAAGACAATTTTACAGAAGCACCACAATGTTTGGAATGTGTGAGCACATTGCTAATAGTAGTTTTCTATGCCACATTCCATGATTTATGTCGTGTAACTAACTTAAATTTATATTCCAATTTCAGACAATTTCTGATATAAGACAATTTATCGGCTTGCTGACACTTTTCCATCAATGGGCAATGCCACACAATAAAAAGACTATCGGCTTAATTAATGCAAAGTAACACCTGAAGATAAATATCTAGACTAATCATCAACCATGATGTCGTTGGTGATTACTCTGGATATTTATCTTTAGGTGTTTTTTTTTAACATTTCATTTTAGTCAAAATTTTGACTAACGTTGGTCAAAACCCCTAAAAATATTGGTCTACTTATCGACCATTCTACGTCAAAATTTAATGTCGTGGGTTTGGCATCCTAGTCGGACGGACCAAACATTTCGATCGAAACTGGTCGAATGTTCGACGCCTAAACTTGCTAATTGCAGATACCAATTTTGACCAAGATTGGCGTAGAACATTCGATGTTATCAATGATGTGTCAAAATTACGACTAGAAAAATAGCGACAAGAGCATTGGTGGATCATTCGACGATGATTTGTAGAAAATTTGACCAATTTAAGGTCAAAAATGACCTCAAATGTATTAGTGTATTAACTTAAAATGAAATATTTGGAAATTTTTTTCTCACAACTTTGGTACACATAAAGTCGCAATGATCATTTCTAATGTTATTAGAAATTTATCATCGTTTTGGAGCATTGAACAAGTAGATTGATCACATTGTTTCTTGTCCAGCACTGTTGAGTAGAGTTTGAACTAGACATGACTAGTATATGTACATTATTTAAAGCCAGCCCAACTTTTCTCATTGATGTTAGATAAGAAACAGTGCAATTGTTCTGCTTGCACAACACTCCAAAATGATGATAAATATTTAATAACATCATAAATAATTGTTGCATCTTTATGAACACTAAGGCCATATGAAAGAGATATCCCAAATCTTCCATTCTAATTTAATACGTTTTTCCCTTGTAAGATCCGCACAAGAGAAGAAAAGAGAATTATTCCCTAGAGTTTGAGGATGGGGTTCATTAAAGCTCCACTATTTCTCATGTTTAAATTCATGTGGGAATTCTAGGGCACTGACTAACTCTTTCTCAGCAATATGCTGATGATCAACCTTTAAAACTCTATTTTCATGTAATTTATCATACTCTTCTCTCAATTTGAAGTCTCCAACTTCTCTGAATTTGTACATATAACAAGCTCGCACATCATGGATCAAGAGTACCTTAGGTGGAATCAATGATAGGGCTCCCATAAGATCTCCCTTCATCACAATTTCAGGAATGACTCAGGAATTTGGTGGTGCACATGCGTCGCTCCTAACCAACTGAACATTCAACATTGCATTGTCTTGTCTTTTCATGCCAATGAATGAACTGGTTGTCATTTCTATAAGTTAGGGTTTGCGAAACAGGTTTTTTGTAACTCAGCAACAACGATTCTTCAACCTTCTCAATACTTTTTGATGATGCATAGGTGGAATCTTCTCAAACTCTACTCAAATCGCTCTTGAATCACCTTTAGAATGCTCTGCAAAATCTAATCGATGTGTGGAATGAAGAATGAATGTCTAAATTGATTATATACCCTCAAACAGCCAAATTAGGTCTTTAATAAATACTTCATGTAGTGGTAGGTGGATAAAAGTTGTCCTCAGTCCTTGATTAAATAACTTGGTTATCACATACCACTCGGTCAGAATAGTGACTCGGTCACTACTAACACTCGGTCAACATATCAGCTTGGTCGGTATGGCATCTTGACATATGATGATACTGATGCTCGACATCAAATATTCATTACAGTTCATTTTCTTGGTTCATGTCTCAAATCTGTTTTAATGCATCTTAACTTATGCAGATATGGACTTTAATACATCTTATATTAGGAACTGGTGTAAAGTATAGCATTTTGATAAAATAGTTCCTTACATACCTTTCTCCTTAATTGGAAGCAGTGTGATCACTTGATCCATTGGATTGGGTGATCTTGGCTTCACTGGATCCACTACTACTTGCTTCTTCTTTCTTTCTCCATGTCAGATTCATATGATTCCTTATCTACATAATAGTAGGTGTCGGGGCTCTGGTCTTGCAATCTCTCTTGGTATGACTGATCTTGTGACAACTATAACAGATCATACTTCCATTCATCCAACTCTTGGATTTACCTCTAAAATGTGTACTAATACAATTCTCTACAACATGACCATATTCACTACAATAATGACAACTATATCTTGTATTATAATCTCAATTAAATATGTTTCCTTTCCTTGATGTATTGCCTTGTTTCTTGGATGTCCATTTGGATTTTGCACTGGATCTGCAATCTTGGGTTCTATGACCAAATTCCTGACAATTGTAGCAATGTCCTTGGAATCTAGGTGAAGTAGGTGTATTTCTAGTCTTTGATATGCATTCATGTGCCTGATGTCCATGCTTCTTATAGTTAAAACAATATCCATTGAATTTAGGTTTAGGATTTGACTTACTATTCTTGCTTTGGCATATGTTTGTTGTGTGACCTGATTTCCCACAATGATAACATGTAGGCTTATTTTTCTTTGGCTTTGCATTCCTCAGTTCTCCGCTCTTTGACAATTCTCCTTCTTTAGTGGAAGACTGGAGCTCGGTATGTCCAAGTCCAGATGTGTCACAATTCCTTCTTGGTGATCTCATAAGCTCCTCAAAGTATCTCAATGCTTCATTTGGTATATTTATCCTCTTAATGAGTTCTCTTTCAGATCTCAACTCACTTTTCAGTTGATTGTTCTTAGATCTCAGATATGTGATTTCAATTTATTTTATGCTTGTCTCCTGGTTTGAAAATAATAGTTGGTTGACCATTTCCAACTGATTTTTTGTGAGCTTCTACACATCACTAGTCCTTTCATCAAGTTTGGTAGCCATCTGTCTCTTACCTTCTTTTGCCATTGTCTTTTCTTCCTCAGCTTTCTTCTTTTGATCAATCACCTCACATAGTTTTATTGATTGAGTTTCTTGTTCTATCTTCAGACTTTTGACTTGTTCTTTCAGTGTGTTGTTCTTCTCCAATAGATCTGCAATTGCTGCATTAGTTTCTTTTGAATCTCCATTGTCAAATAGACCTTCAATGTCTTCTTCTTTATATTGGGTATCTTTCATCTGAGTTTCTAATTCCTTCCTAGATTTTAAGGATTTCCTCAATTCTTCTCTTGCTGTCTCAAGTTGCTGCAGTGTCAGCTGAATATCAATCTTCTGATTCTCAATGACCTTTCCCAACTTATAAGCCTCCATTTCCAAGATCTTTAACTCTCAAGTGGTTAGACTTATTTAAAGAGAACAATGCTCTGATATCAATTATTGGAATTCTAATATGGGAAAGCAGTAATTGAGAGGGGGGGGGGGGTGAATCAGATCTATAAAACTTCTACCAATTCTAAACAAACTGATTCAACCATGTATTCATAAACATAAACTAAAATGTTGTAAAGATTTAACATCTAATTATGAACACATAACACAAATATTTTGATAACCCAGAAACCCTTGAAAGGTAAAACTAGGGTGGGGATGACACCCACAAATCTTCACTACTGCGGTAATAAAGTGTGCCTATTAGGGCTACAAATTTTTGATCACTTTTGATGATCTACCTTGTGAGGGGTCTTCTCTGTTAAGAGCTTACAAACTTATCAAATATACCTTGTTAAAGTATTTAAACTTACAACAAAGTAAGCACTCGATTAAGAGATTTACAAAGGCCTATTAGGACCACTTTGTTAAGAGATTTACCATGATTCAATTGTTAGAATGTATCAGTACCCAATCCTTTGGTCCGCACTACAAATGTTGATAACGGATATCCTCTTTCCAACTCTTAACTAATCTTTCAATCTGATTTATCTATGTTATTCTCTTCACTTCTTTTCTCGGTCACTCTGTCTGGTCAATGCTTCAAATATGCAAAACATGCATATACTTCTGATCTCTGCTCTTCACATCCGCATCCAAAATAAACTCGCACACACATACACACACACAGATTTAGGGTTTTAAGCATCCCATATATAGATAATCCAGATCTAGATCCATCATCTTTTGCCACTTAGGCATCCCTAATTTTGATTGGTTTCATGGCTTGTACACGGATCCATGATCATAAAAATAACCCACAAAAAATGCATTAAATCTTTGTGCATGATCATTAAATACTCCATAGAAGTCGGCCAAAATGGTTTATCTTGGTGTTTGTGCCATTCCAAACATATATACAAAAACTATCTTACTCGACATAACCAAACATTGGTGCTCGGTCAATACTATCTCACTTGACATAACTATATGTTGTTGCTCGACACTAACTCTTCTATGCAACTCGATAATCATACTGCTCGACATCCATTGAGTGCTCAAAAACCCATGACTCGCTTGACAGTAACTACTGCTCGGTCTCGACCTTAGTGGGATGGCTTGGTCGCAATGATGATCGACCAACCTGCCTTGATTATGACTAAGTGTGGGACACTAATAGACAACAAAACTTAGAGATCAATAGATGCGAGATTAATTTGATAATAAAAATTATTTAATTAATGAATAAAAGAATAATAATTAGATGTTAATAATTAAATAATTAATTAAAATCATTCAATTGTGGAAGTTAGAGGGAACTACTAAATTTGATATTTTAAAGTAGTACAATGACACTAATTAATTAAATAATTAAGATTATTTAATTAATTGAGATGAAAGTTAGTAAAGTTGTCGCACACAAACAACAAATCAATTTTAGGTGTCTACACTTATTTCAATAATATTCTAAATAATTGGGAGGGATATGATTTGAGAACACAAAGAAATATCCTAGCAATATCCCAAAATTAATTAGAGAGGATCAAAACAAAATGCTCATAAGCAAACTCACATTTGAAGAAATAGAAACAACATCGAATTAGTTACATCTAGACAAAGCCCCTGGGCCAAATGGATTTTTGACATGTTTTATTCAGAAGTGTTGGCATTTTTTGGGTACATAAATGGTAGAAGCATTGGAGAATATAAGGAATTCATAAATAACCTTAAAAGAAATCAACAATACATTTATCACATTAATTCCCTAAAAAAGAGAAATGTGAAAGCTTAGATGACTACATACCTTATCCATATGCAACACTATATACAAATTATTGGCAAAATCTCTAGCTAACAGAATAAAAAAAAGTCTTAGCTACCATTATATCTAAAGAGAAGACAAGCTTTGTTTCGGGTAGATCTATTTTTGATGGAGTAATAATAGCTCAAGAAGTTATCCATTCAATCCAACAAAATCAAAGCCCAAGTATGTTAATTAAATTAGATATAAAGAACTATTACGATAAAGTAGAATGAGGATTCTTCTACAAATGTTTAGAGGCCTTTGGCTTCACAAAATAATTGATAAATCTAATATATAAACGCACATCCAGCTCTATATTCTCAATAATAGTAAATGGTACACCTGAAATTTTCTTTGACATTGCAAGAGGGCTCAGATAGGGGGTCCAATCTTACTCTTTCTATTTATAATCATGGTGGAAGCACTGGAAAGAACTATTATCAAAATGAAAAATAATAAACAGATAAAATGAATGAAATTAACAACTGATATAGTGGTTGTAACACATTAACAATTTGTAGATGACACAATTCTCTTTTGAGAAAGTGACAAAGAAGAAGCTAGGCAGTTCAAAAATGTATTAAATTATTATTCTATGGCATCATGACTAGTGGTTAACCAAAAAAAATTAGAAGTATTCTTTTTTAATTTGAGCCCTAGGAAGGAACTTGAGATATGTAATATCCTAGATTTAAGCTAGGAAAACTTTCTTGCAAATATCTAAGATTCCCACTAGATAAAGGGACTAGGGCCAATAAAATGTGGGATCCTATAATTACTAAGATGGAACAAAAGGTGGAATCCTAGAAAGGGGAATGACTCTCAAACATAGGAAGAGAAACTATGGTAAAAGTAAATCTATCGACCATACCAATGTATCAAATGTCATGCCTTCCTTTACCCATAGAAGCTTACTCCAAATTGGGAAAAAGATGAGAATATTATACTAGAAATACATAGAAAAAAAAACAAAACCAGCCTTAATAGCTTGGAATAAAAACTGTAAACCTATAAAAGAAGGGGGCATAGTGCTAAAAATCCAAATTTGACAAAATAAGGCATTAGGAGACAAGATGGTGTAGAAAATGCATAGAGAACCCCATTTAAAATGGGTGAGAAAACTCATCCAAAAATATATAATTTGACATGATTCAACAAGCATTTTTAGAACTACTAACCCCCCAAAAGTTTCCATAGTATGAAACTTTATAATAATTTGTAGAGACATTATTTATGAGCAACTCACTTGGGACATGTTAGTAGGGGATAGAGCCTTATTTTGGAGTGATTCTTGGGGTGGTTACATGACAATTGACAGTTTGATGGAAGATAATAGAAATAAAGAATTGTTGGTAAGACAATTAGGCACTTATGTTAGAGACTACATATAAATTCCAAGTGGGGATCCATCTCTAGGATGAAGATGGAATTTACTGGAAAACCTTCCTATACCCAATAAAGACAAAGATAACATTAATAATATTTTGCAAAAAAAAAGGAAAATAACAATCAGAACAAGGGAATTAGATAGACTAATTTGGAATGAAGCAAAATCAAGAGAGTATAATGTGAAGGATGGATATAAAAACCTTACAAAAAAATAAATTAATAAAAATATCAATACATGTGTGTTAGAATAAGATGTGTCTTCCTAAAGCATGTATGTTTACATGGGAAACACTTCCTTTGACAGTTGAATGGTTCAAGAAACTTGGATTTGAAGGCCCCCTAGATGTTCTTTATGTAAAAAAGAAGAAGAATTTATTAATCATATGTTTTTCGATTGCCCTCTCACACAGAAATGTTGGAGATGGTTATGTAATAAATTAGGATAAACCACAGTGTTGCCTAATAATTTACTAAGCCTTTTCCAAAGTTGGCCAAATTTGTTTTTTTTTTTAAATAATTTTATATGTAATCATATGGATAACAACCCCATTTATCTTGCTCTAGGAGATATGGGAAGAAAGAAATAGAAGAATATTTCAAGGCGAGAAAATGGAGTGGGAGACATTGATAAACAAAATAGAAACAACCATTGTTGAAGTTGTTAACAATAGACTATCAATTTACCCCCTAAATGAGGGAAATTTACCAAATGGGATGACAAGATTGGAAATAGATGGTATGGTTTGAAGATTCCCCCCTTTTATGGAAAAGGGAAAAACACAACACAACTAAAAAGAGCACAAAGTAAATGGTTTCAGCCTAGACAAGGCTAGTATAAATTAAACTTTGATGAAGCTTCTAGGGGGAATCCTAGAAGATCGGGAATAGGTTGTATAATACATCACTGGGATGGATCAATGATTGCTAGGATAGCTAAACCCATAGTAGAAGAAACAAACAATATAGCAAAGTTGACAACCTTAATAGAAGGACTCTTACTCTGCAAAGACTTAGAAATAAAAAAAGTTATAAGTAGAAGGGGATTCAGCATTAGTCATTAATTTTATTAGGTAAGGAAACACTCCCAAATGGAGATTGAATTCCCTAATAAGTAGAGTATTAGAACTTATGAAATACGTAAAAGCTATTATGGTAAACCACATAAATGAAGAGACTAATTTGAAGGCGGGTAGTCTAGCTAACATAGGAGTAGATGAAATAACTTGTGAAAAAATAGTCTCTTAACATTCATATCTAAGTCATTCAAATTTAAATTCATAAAATTTGAGATCATGAAATAAATCCAAGTGGGAGTCGAGTCAACATCATAAACTAATAATACAAAAGGGTGACGCTAATAATGTGTACACTACTCAAAATAAGGAATATTATTAAGCTAGAGATATGTATGTCATTAATAGGTAAGGCATGTACGTGAATTAGTTGAATTGTCACTCACTTAAGCTATTAAAAAATTTAATAAATACATAGTATACAAATAAAAATAAAGTACCTCTAAACGGATGGAGAAAATCCTCTGTATAAGTAGAAAGAAATATATAATGAGAGCTTTTATTAAATTCAGATTAATTTGGCATATTTTAATCATCACAGTTTAGGGTGGTATGCACATTGCACATAAAACACTAGAAGGTGCATTAATAATTATCACCTCCAAGTGTCTATAAAGACTAATGCAACCTCGATAGAAACCATTATTTTTGTTGGGAAAATAGTTAGTTTGTATCTACATAAGCTTTGAGACAGATGATGTATACTCCAATTTGTCTCAAGGCAAAGAAGAGGTAAATGACCTTCATAGGAGAGGTTAAGAAAGAAAGGGTGAGAAAGATCATGTAATTCTCACATAGTTTGATATTTAGGGTAGTGAAGAGGATAATTGGACCACAATCCATCTATATCGATCACAATTATAAGGTGAATACTGACATTCCAACCATCTTTGTTGCCTCAAATCTACATGTAGAAGAGGATACAGAAGCCCTAGAATCTCTCTGTAAGGATATCTTCAAAGAGAATGTCTTAGGTGAATTGGACAAAGTTTTGAATAATATAAATGGGGAACTAACCATTCCTCACCCAAAGAATTATAAGGTCATATCTTTCAATGGGTTGCCGATTTGGAGGATGCCAATCTTGGAAATAGAAGACTCGGGTGAATTTGAGGCCAGGAAACCAACTATCAGAAGGAACGTGGACTTTTTATTGAAACTTTTGAGAATTAGAAGGGTGGAGGATGGAAATTAGCTTAAAAACTGCACAAGGGATGATGGGATAGATTCAAGCAATGAACTAAACATTTTTCCTCTATTAATACTTTCATCATTTCCAATATATATTTTGTGAATAAGATCATGAGGATGAATAATATTTTCTCCTACAAATTTTGTGATCACTCTAGTAGAACCCTCAGAGCTTGATGAGATTATGGTGTTTTAATCTCTTCATTATATTCAATTCTAGAACCCTTAGTATTATCTTAAAGTTGTTAAATTTTCAAGTTGGGATTTTTCTCTTTCATCACAATCATGTATATCTTGCTTGCAAATTTCAAAACAATTTAAAAAAAATCCATTCTGCGCATAACCTCCTCATCATGACCATTAATGACAAATTTAGAAATCATTTCATTTCATGAGGTGACATATCCTTAATGCATATCTTACACTCATCCAATGATATCTTTAAAATGATAAGAATTTCTAAGAAGCCATAATAACTACTTTCAATCATTTATCTTTGGTTTTAAGAAAATTCTATGTCGATATTTTAAGCATAGTTATGAAATCCAATGCCACCACTAATAAATTTACTATAAGTTTTTGAATTTCATGTCCCCCATTCATTGTTTGTTGGTCACTAATAATAACATGGTTTAAAGGAAGGCATCACATAGTGGAATAACAACCAAACCTTATTTTTTAAAAGCTTTCTTTCTCATCCCCACTTGAAGAAAAGCTTGACAAACCTCAAGCTTTTTGAATTTTCCTGATTTCAATATCATATAAATTTATACCAATACATGTGAAATTCCCATGTGAATATGAGTACATTGCACCTAACAATTTCGCTATTGTATTTTTCCCAATTTTAGCACTTCATGCAATTTTGTTGTGGTTTCACCTAATTTCAACACTTCAACATATACAGTTATCAAAGACATGGACATGAATTAAAAAAAAAGAATTTTTTAGACTATGATATGAAATGTCTTTGTAAACAAAACATAGATAGTTTTTTTGTTATCAATCTAATCGGTGGTAAATTTATCATGTATACTGCTCATATTTTATTGGTTAGAAATCCTTTTGGTTCCACACACTCGTATTTAATAGCTTTTTTTTTTATGTTCTATAACTTTAATTATTCACTTGATATGGTTATATATAATTACACCACACATCTATACATGATTTTACTGCATCGTGAGCAACTATTAATATATGCCAATCATTTTATACTTGTAATCTCCTGAAGGATGCAAATGTGTCGACACATTTTTTTGTCTTATCATCCTCTAACATTTTGTAGAATCAATCTTGGAACTAGAAAGTTGAGATTATACTCAAAACAATTCAGAGTTCATTGTTACATGACCCACTCAATTTAATTTAACAATGTTGAAAATATAAACCTACTAGTCATGTGGCCTCGAGCATTAACTATTAGTGTCACAAGTTATTCTAGGATTTCAATATTTTCAATTTAGAACTTGATATAAAATATTCTTAATGCATTTAATTTTGTTTTGGGGACATTTTTAGTATGCTATACAACATAGCCATTATGGAGAGATATAAACATGTTTGCAATGCATACATAAACTCTTCACACATGAATTTATCGTATATAATAAACTAATAATTTCTTAGAGGAACTTTCCCATCACAATTATTATATAGGATATTAAGTTTTGAATATAGCCCAACTTAGTATGCATCTCTTTGTAAGGAATTTTGTTTATGTATATTGCACTTGGTCCTTTTTTTACTATTCTATTGTGAAAATAAATTTATTACATTGATCATCATAATGGGTGGTTGTCGCCCTAATAAACTATCTAGGGAGCAAGCCTCAAAATGATAGCTCACCTGTTGCTTTAATTATTTTATGGATCATTAAAATTTAGTGGCATGTCTACTTTTCTTTTAAACAATACAACCTTAATTATTCTTTCTTATGCTCATGAAAATATATGTTGATCTCCTTGATAATTTTATGAGCAATAAATACTATATGATCCTTGGCAAATGATAAATGCATACTATTACGTTTTGTTTTTTAAGCATTTGCAACAATGATCAAGTTTAATTGATTATTCTGCTACAAACTATATTAGTGATTCTATTTAGATTATGCCTTCAAAACATATGGTGTAGGTGCTATTACATAGATGGCTAAGTGCAAGAAGTTGGGTACCAATTTGGCGGAAGTCTTGTGGGCTTGAAAACTGCCGCTAGAAACGAGCATCCGTCTTAGGCTCGGACACTCGATCCAAAATTCAAAAAACGAGTGCCCATTTTTTAATTTTAATTTTTTTAAATTTTAAGAAACTCATTTTTACATGTCAATTTATTATATTTAAGAAACAGGTACACGTTTTTAAACGTGTGCCCATTTTTTAAAATTTGAATTTACCAAACCACCCTTTGCATTGGATTTCCGTTCGGGACAGGTTTGGTGGGACCAAGCCTATGCTTGGACCTCCAAAATAATGGCTAAGGCATTTGAATACCAGATTTTTGTCTTGCTACAATTTTTTGAGGGTCTTCCTAATCGAGTTTTCCGACGAAATGAAAACCCATTAGAGCTCTTACTGTCTAGATTTCAAAAATATAAATTTTATAGTGATATGATAAATTTTACTATTTTTACAATATTTATTAATCAAAAGTGGTACCTAAACTTAAAATAGTAAGGTTCACTAAAATTTTAATAACTTTTTTGATTTTAGGTTTTAAAAAAAATGAATTATATGAGCCCAATATACAAAATTTTCTTCAAAATAATTTTTTTTTTCCAAAAAAGTGAAATTTTCATCAAATTATGGTGGTCGTACACGAGAGGTTTTGAAAATGTACTTTATAGTCAATTAAAAATTAATAAAAAAAAATATATTCAATTAAAAAAATATATTCTGACCAATCTTTGATGTGTTAGGTACCTTCCCCCATAAGGATTTAGAAAAAATCATTTACTTACTTCAAAATAGGGTGGTCGTACACATGCGGGGTATGGTCGTGAAACATGCATTTTGAAAAAGAGGTTTTTAAACATGCCTACTAAAATATATTTTCTACCATTTGGGTATTCAAATAAATTACATATTTGAAAAATAGACTCTGAGCACTACATTTTCTATTAGTGGATATTTTTGAGATTCAATCTCTAAGTGCCTCAAATTTTGACATCAATTGACAAAAAAATTGAAAAACAGGGAAAACACTTCCACTTTTTGCCCAAAAGTGGGACTCAACTTCTTGCAACCACCTAGATGGTGCACTATTTTAATAAAAAGGCTAGCTTCTATTGTTTCTTTGAATCAATGGGGTGAAATATGAAATTAGCTCTTGCAGAATCAATACGACCTTGAATATTTATGGAAGAGTTTCAACTAGATATGTGCAAAGTGCCATCTTCCCCTATGATAATTGGAGTTATTATACTCTTTCCAAATAATCTCATTTCTAAAGATACTAAAGCACATTGAAGATCATGAGCACTTTACTGGAGCATAAATATTCCATCATAAAAGATATTTCTAGTTGTATTCAAGAGAAAGTATGATATGATATAAAAAGAGATTGAAATATCAAGTTATCACATATAAAAACCTCTATGTAATAATTGGCTCTAAGGTGATGTAATTTAGGGGGAGTTTGCATTACACCACCTAGTGGCTAAATCCTAGATGTGTGACCTAATAGGCATAAGACCTTTACACACTATATGCTCCAAATTCTTATCAATGCTTGGTCTTAGGTTATGTCATTAAGGGGAAGATGCATGTCAATGACACCATCTGTAGATAATAATGGAAGTATAATAATGAAAATTAAGTTATTATAATATCATAGTACAGATACGTGAGATGATAGGCATCATAGATGGTGCGATAGTCATAATCAACATGGTAATTCCAAGGTAAGTGAAAGAGGAAGAAGTTAAAAGAAGTCTAAAGTAGGTATTTTAGGTACCGAGGAATAATTCATTTGAATTTTTATTTATTTTTATTTTGTGTGTGTGTGTGAGAGAGAGAGAGAGAGAGAAATAATGGAACTTCAATGAACCTCATCCTCAAACTCTAGGGAATAATTCTATTTTCTTCTCTTGTGCGGATGTTACAAGGGAAAAACATATTAAATTAGAATAGAATATTTGGGATATCTCTTTCATATGGCCTTAGTGTGCATAAAGATGCAACGATTATTTATGACGTTATTAAAGATTTATCATCATTTTGGAGCATTGTGCAATCAGAACAATTACACTGTTTCTTATCTAACATTGATGAGAAAAGTTGGGCGGGCTATAAATAATGAACATATACTAGTCATGTCTACTTCAAAATCTGCTCAAGAGTGCTGGACAAGAAACAATGTGATCGATCTAATTGTTCAACGCTCTGAAATGATGATAAATTTTTAATAACATTAGAAATAATCATTGTGACTTTATGTGCACCAAGGTTGTGAGAAACAAATATTCCAAATCTTTCATTTTAAGTTAATATTTTCTTTCCTTCTAACATCTGCACAAGAAAAGAAAAGAAAAGAAAATTATTCCCTAGAGTTCGAGGACTAGGTTCATTGAAGCTCTAATATTTCTCTTGCACAAACACACACAAAACAAAATCAAAGGACCCAAAATACCTACTCCCTACTTCTTTTAACATCTTCCTCTTTCACTTACCCTACAATTAGCATGTTGAGTGTGAGAGTTGCAACATTTGCAATGCTTGCCAACTCATGTATCCGTACTATGAATTATAATAACTTAATTTTCGTTGTTATATTCTCAACACATCCAAAAATAAATAATTCTAAATTACTATTTGAAAAATTATATTCAGAATAATAAAAAAACCTAAATATTAAACATTAAAATTAGCTACATATTTTTACCTTTTTAATTTTCAATTTCCTAAGTTTTATTATACCGAAGACATTTTTTATACGAGAAAGATCGCCTAACTTTATGAACCAAGGGCATAAAATGAAGGAAAAGGGATGCACGACAATCAAAACAATCCTGACCGTCCTTTATCAACATTCTTTTTTAAGATAAAAAAATATTTTTGACGTTGACAACTCTGTCCATTTTCCTCCATCTAGAATGAGGGAAGGAAAAGTTATGCAAAACACTGCTATATTAGACAAAAAAAATTGTAGTTGGGCCAGAAAATAATATTGTTTCGATTAATTGTGCAGCTATATTCACGGAATTAAACTAGGGAATAGACCTATGATCTATTCCACATATGGATTGAAAATAGAGGGTAATGTTTTTTCTTTATAGCTTAGTTATACTATCAAAATGTCACACTAGACATAGTCCCCTCCAAGTTAAGTTATGTGGCGAGCCACATATTATATTACACAAGTGACAACTGCGTAATATATAATTTACATATTTTTATTGCAAGATGTTGGGTATCTCACGATGACACTGATTATATTTTTATGTCTAGTACATTATACCAATCCCATATTTTACACATTATTTTTTTGACTTCGTAAATATTTTGAAAGCCTACACAAGGAGACCTTTTTTTTTGGTTTTCCTTTAGGGTCCGTTTGGTTGGCGGAATTTGTGCATGCTGGAATTGCCAATTCTAGAATTGAATCCATTCTAGGTTTGTGCTATTCTCAAAATGAATTCTAGAATATGGCTGTCATGTTTGGTTCACCTGGAAGATGACTGAGAAGATGCAAATTCTGTGTTTGGTTCCACACAACTAGAATTGGAATTGGAATTTTGTTTTTGTACACACATATATACACACATACACATATATACACACGTGTGTACACACACACATATACGCATGTGTGTATATATACACACACATGTGTATATACACACACACGTGTGTGTATATACACACATGTATATATACACATGTACACACACATATATATACACATACATGTATGTATATACACATGTATACACATACATGTGTATATATATACACACACACACATACACACATATATACACACATTTGTGTATATATATACACATATATACACATACACACATATACACACATGTGTATATACACACGTGTATATAGATATGAGTATGTATATACATGTGTGTATATATACATA
>MU228299.1:3540390-3554288 GCA_018584345.1 Thuja plicata
GCCCAAAATTAGAATTTGCATAACCCTATTCCAATTTTTAATTTTGGAACCAAACAGGGAATTGAACATTTTGGGAATTCGGAAATGCCAATTCCCGTTCAATTCCAATTCCACCCCTCAACCAAACAGGCCCTTAGGAATTTGACATCATGAATGAGCCTTCGTTTTGCAAAAGGAAGACTCGCGTGATGACATAGAACAATTTAGAAAGTTAAATTGTGTGCGTATAAACTTAAACTAATAATAAAAATAAAATAAATTAAAATTAAAATCATTGTAGCTGTTCAATAAAATTAAAATATTGTGATATAATTTTAAGCCCGCACGCGCTCTCTCTCTCTCTCTCTCTCTCTCTCTCTCTCTCTCTCTCTCTCTCTCTCTCCACAGACACAGACACAGACACATGTATATATGTGTGTGTGGGTGTGTGCGCGCGCGCGCGCACACACACACACACACACACACAAATAAGATGTTTTTAATATAATTCAAGGTTAGTTAATTTTAATGATTGACAAGTTGTTTTATTTGATTAAATGATTCAAGATGGTTGAATCCACTAAGCTGTTAAGTCATTTTTCATTTGATTTTGATGTGTAGGACTTTCTATTTTTTCCCTTTTAAAACTTTCCTATTTTCTCATTAGAATCATTATTTTTTAGTATTTTTTTTATACCATTACATTAGATTAGACATTACAACCTATTTGTAGGCCTTCTATGGTCAAATGATCTAAATTCAAAACTGGACTTTGTTACCATAGCTTCACAATGTATAAATAACCTTGACCTCGACTTATAAATGTGAATATATTAGATTCTATAACAAAAATTGTTAAATAAAAATATGATATCCTTAACCCCCTCTCTCATTTCACTCTTCCCCTTCAATCTCCCCCACTTTCTTTTTCAATATGTCCCTGTGTCTCCTTGCCTTTCTCTCTATTGTAAACATAATGAGATATTATTGGTAATGGGGCCTAATTATCTTCATAATCAAAAGGTTTTGTTTTGGTCGTACTTGGATCCCTATAATTGGATGCATAGTTTTTTTGAAGCAATAAACACTCGACCTTTGTTGCTAAAATACCATCATTCACTAATTTCCCTTGCTAATTAATTGTCATAAACTACACAAGTGTATACAAGAAATAGACCAAAATAAAAAATAAAAAAATAATCAACCTCCCCCATTGCACACCAAGATGCAATTCTAAATTAATTATATTACTACCAATTTATATAACTAGCAATTGCACCTTGGTGTGCAATGGGAACGCCGTAGAGTTATGGAAAGGTTATTTAAGTATTTGTCCCTTTGTTTGTCACTCTTTCTCATCCTCTCTAGATCTCCTTGTCTTTGTATCAATATTTCTCACCATCTATATATCTTTATAACTTTTCCTCTCTATCTCTCCCTCTCTATGTCTCCTTTGTATCTCCCTAGATCTCTTTCTATCTTTACCTCTTGATCTATCTCTAACTCTCTATCTGTTTTTCCCCATCCTCCCACTTTATATTCATCTATATCTCTATCCAACTATCTCTCTCCATCACCCATTTCCTATACCTTTTAATATTTTACAATTTGAATTTCCAAATTTATTTTATTGTATAAATTAAAATAGAAATTTAAAATGAAATTATTCAACAACAATTAAGATTTTAATTAGACAAATAATTTTAAATTTAACTAGCTCTAATAACTTTTATGTATTATTTATATTTCCATAAAATATATGAATAATTAGGAATACATTTTTAACTTAAATCTAATAAATGATTATAATAGGAAACAAAATTAAAAGAGTTGTAATCTAAATTGAAAGTCAACAAAAATAAAACTGTTGACAATGTGATAGTTTACGAAATCTGTGAAGTTGTAAAAACTGATTTTAGATTGGCTGGAAAATATAAGCCATGTTGATTGACAATGAATAAGTCATATGACTTCTTATTAGGTATAATGAATTAAGCCATATGACTTCTTATCAAGTATAATGAATTGTAACAAATATTTGATTGATTTTTTTTTTTTCAGGTAACTAGTGTAGTGGTGCAATATAGAAGGCACAAGATTTAAGATTTATTTGAAAATATAGGCGGCATGATTGTAACCGTTGCAGGATATGAAAAAGTAAGGGATTTGCCAAAAATGGTCTTGTTTAAAATAATAAATTATTGATTCAAATAATTTGAGGAACATACCTCCAGGTCATCAACATCAACCTTCATAGAGACAACAATTTATGTATTTTTAGAGATACTATTGCAATGAGTTTTTCTTAACTAGTTATTAAAACAATGCATTTCAACCAATTACAATTTAGTATTTTTATTTTTCAAAAATTTTAATTTCTTTTCAAAAATATACATGTGAAATATTTAAGTTACAAAATTATGAAAATCTAATTGGCTAATAAGTTTGAGGTTTGTTAGATACTATTTTTAGTTATATATATTATTTATTTATGGAATAATACTAAGTGAAATTCTATATTTATGAAAATAAAAAATGATCTTTGTTTTAATTTTAGCTATTCTAAATTTATTCCAAGTGCTTCTATTTTTCTTTTCATTATTCGTTTAAATTAAAATTTAATTTGTTAGAATGAAAAATAGAATTAAAAATATAAAAATATTTAAATATATACAATTTTTTACTTTTTATATTTAAAAAAACCTATAATTTATTTTAAAAATAATAATTTTAGACATAGTATTTTTTTCTAATATTATAATTACTTTCAAAGTTGAATTTTAACATATTATTATATAAATTTTATATTAAATAATTATTTTTAAAAACTATATTACTAAAAATATATATTATATATAGATAATTAATTTAATTCTGAATTTGCTTAAAAATTATCTGATAATTTTATGCAAATTATTGTACTTAATTAAATTATATTAAATATTATCACTATAATTAATTATTGGCAAATACTAGGCCACTATGTGGCACTTGTTTATATTTGAAAAAAGACTCCACTACAATTCTAATTTTCATTTAGTTTAAACAAATTTTACACGTGAATTAATTAGGATTGTGCAAAGTGTGAATTATACCAACTAGAAGACCTATCGTAAGGAAAATATCGCTAGCTCCAATGTCTGGAAGATGTCCATAATGCCTACCTCCACCACAAAATCTTATTCATACATCACATGTCCTTTCTCATACTTCCATGGCAAAACATTGTAGAATCTGGCTTAATGCCTGCCAATCGCATTTGCATAGAGTTTCAAAGCCCTTTCAGCAGTTCATTGTGTGTTGTCGCTGCCTCCACAGGCAAAGAGGATGCAACAACGACCATTCGGGAATATTTTCACTGTTACTGCATTCGTGCACTTCTGGAAAAGGGCATGGTGCTGGAAATGTTAATAAGAGATATGGCCATGAACATTTTGTGCAGAACACTTCCTCTCTTTGTTTATAAATTTAGGGAAAACAACATTCTAACTCAGGGGCTCATTGGAGCTCTCAAACGCTTCCGCCGACCCAACGAGTAAGCTTCCTGTTCTTGCAATTAAAAAACATTCAAACAACGCTTGAGAACGCCAATCTGCAGAACAACCCACGTTGTACTATTGTAAATAACCCTTTGGCTGGCCATTATCTCCTACCCACAAAGGAAACTCCCTGGATGGAGTGCCACGTGTAACATTGAAAGAAAGCCCATCAGGAGATATTTGAATTAATATGAGATTTTAATCAAACAACTTTCTTATCTTTGAACGACTGTAAATGTCAAATGTTGCATGTTTATAAGGTAGCACTTCGCTGAATCTCCACGCTTTGTAGACCACACGTGTAGGGTCTAAATGTCATCGTTGTAATTTATAAGCACAGTGGACAGTAAGCATTGATTGAAGAAACGCTCTGGCAGGTTACATTTTTTGTTTGGGCAAGATCAAAATTCAAGTTTTGCAGATTCAGGAATTAGTGTAAGAAGGAGACATAAATATAATCGTGTTCTAGAAGGTTGAACGTTAATTGGTTTCTCTTACTTCAGATTTCTGAGGTTTCTGTTGATATTTTCATTAGATCCAAGAAAAATAGATTCAACATGGTTTGGCATCGTGAGAATGCAGTCAATGCCTATTTGGATTCTGTAAAGCTGGTAAGTAACCCTAGTTCCAATATTATTCTCACAGATCTCCATCGATATTTTGTTTTGTGGGTGTTTTTTTTTATATTGTCAAAAGTTTTATCATAAACATTACTGTTTTTGACTTTTTTTTTAATATGATTGGTGCTTTTTTCATTAATATTTCACATTTTTCTGTGTCTACAGCGCACACCATGACCTTTATTGGCAACGGATTCCCTCCGTCAAAGGGACTGGGCAATTTTGAATTGGACACGCAAGAATATATTCCAACAAACATTCAACTCATTAAATGTAAAACGTTGGGGCCCCCGCACGGAGTATAGATATCGCTTGCAGACATGGGAGATGATGAAAAAAAAATTATACTCCTACCTGTATTTTTTTCCGTAACTTGTTTCCCCACAAAAAGAATGACGATGATATGTCAGCTGTAAAACAATAACCATAGGCACATACTGAAATCAATGACCTCAAAACCATGAAACTGAAGAAATAAATAGTGCAAAAATAATCGATTTATCATTTATCACTAACTGACTGTCTGAATGACGTCACCAGTTTATGACAATCTTCAATAAAGCTGTAGCTATGATGTTTCTGATGGTTATTCATTGGCCTTATCCATTGTCTATCGTTGATTTTGAAAAATATGTCCTCTTTTTTCAAATAGAAAACAATTAGAGAAAATGGATCAACGGTTCAGATGATTTCAATGGTAGTCATTCTGTATCAACCATTTTCCACCCTTGATTGTAAAATTTAGCTTGGGCCTTCTTATATGAAAACGCCTATTGCGTAATTACGATATTTTCAATATTATTAAACAAATTTAATATTAAGAAATTATTCAGACATTTATTTTTTCAATCTACATGGTTTAGGTAGATGAGAGAGAGACGAATCATAATATTGTTTCCTCTTCCTCATGGCATATTAGGAAACCCCTGAGACACATCAATCTCTCCAATGGAATAAGACCACTTTGGAGATATATTTATCCCACATGCAGCAGCGGGAAAGTGAAGCGATGCAAACGCAGGTATAAAGAGCGAAGGAAGAAACTTTTCAAAGCATACCTTTCTCGGCCTTTTGGCTAAGATCAAGTGTAGTATCTGTTCTTATCAGTTTAATATCTGATACGTGGTTCAAAGAACCACACGATATTAAATTAATTTCTTCAGGGGGAAGACTCAACAGGTAGCTTGCTGCCTGAGTCTTCGCGCGTCGCTTCTGTATTGCACTTCAGCAGAAGCCTGGCGCACCCCACATACCCTATTCAATTCATAAATAATAATTTTGTTTGGTTTTTGTGTTGCGAGGCAGAGCCATCTCTCTTACAATTTAATTCAAAAATAGTAATTTTATTTGTTTTTTGTGTTGTGAGGCAGAGCCATCTCTGTTAATCTCCGCTTAAATGGTTGCTCGTTATTATGGTTTCAGATCATCTCCATTTTTCTGTGTCAATGCTTGTAATTTGGTTTTTGATAGACTAATGGTTTTTGAAATGTCATTTCTGTGAGGGAAAGTAAGTTAAGGAAATTTTCTTGTTTTAGCAGAAGTTGAATAAGGCATTGGAGCTGCCTTTCATCAGCTTCCTCTCCTAAGTCCAGGGTTGGTTCAAATGTTATGTTGTTAAAGACGAATTTACTCCGTTCTGCCTACAGGGTGAGACTGGCAAGCAAACTTTGCCTACTTCATTCCCTTCTCAATTGACATGGAAGAAGAGGTCTTTCGTCCCTTCAATTTTTAAAGGGGTTTGACAGTGTGTATACGTATGGAAGAAGGCGGTATCTGAGACCTAATGCTTTCCTTGCAGACTCTATTACAGATTTCCACAAGTAAAGCTCTCGACGAACTGTATCCTTTGCAGAATGATCTCTAGCAAAAAGGATTAAATGCACCAAGTTGAATCCATCTATTGATGCGTCTTGTGCAAAGCCACAAATATCAGCACCCACCATTGGTATTCCAAACAATCCAAAATTCAGAATTGTAGGTATGGAGTACCAGAGATCGCCCCAAGTTACAGCACCATCCCCTGTCCAATGTGCGGCATGGTCTACAGATCCAACAAAGGTAGAACGGGTCAGTATGAAGGGTCTCTTTGTTTATTTCTGATCACAGTGCCTTTGGTCATAATGGCCTCTGAGAGCCCCTATAGATCATGTAATGCACTGCACTGGCAACCACAGTTTTGTTTGCCAATGGCCTGAGGATTCCAGAATTGTCGATTTTGAAAGGGAATCGTCCCACTTTATGACATTGGCATCACTGCACTCTAGACAGCATCCTGTCTGTGCGTCTTTTCTGGGGCGATTTCCATCTTTTGGCTGGGAACATGTAATTCCACTACAGAAGTTGGAAACCTCATTCATATCAAGCCAAGGGCCATTTAATGAAACTCTCCCGTGAAACTCTGCAATTTCATTACTCCAAAAAGATTGAGTGTTGGGGTTCAGAAAGTATGCTGGGCTTGGCCATACTCGTGCAAGGTAAGGGACACCTGCTTGTTTCACAAAAATGTCCTCTTTGTAAAGTCTTGCATGTTTCATCTACAGCTATTCCTGCAAAAGTTAAATAAGCATGCTGCAAAACACATTTGCCGGAGCCTAAATATCTCCCCTGTTTCTTCCTGTCCTCTTTCAAGTTACCCCTATATCTATTTTCTTTTTTACTCGTATCACCTGAAAAACCAAAAATATTAAAATACACGTAGCATTCATTCAATCTTGTTTTATTTATCCAAACCCTAAATTCCCTATCATAAACACATCATATCATACAATTAATAACCAACTATCAAGCACTTAGTTTCTCCGGAGCATTGGGTTAGTTCATGATAAAGAGAGAAATTCAGCAGTACCAGGATCAACAATGCGAACATATTTCTGCCCATTAACATGGATCTGTTCAATAAACTCTCTCATTTCTCTCAGGCAAATTCACTGGTCCAGAGCAAAATCCTTTAACTCATCCATATAATCAATGTTTGTCCAAATAACTTCCAGAGGGAGTTTTGCTGCTGCATACCCAGCTGCAACTGATTTGACATCTGTAATGTATTTTATAGCCATATCTACACTAGTGAAAGCCTGTTCATTGCAATACAGATGATCAGATTACAAAAGATCATGAATTCAAAGATGCAACTTCGAAGTAAAATTAGTGAAGAAATATGTCCTCCCACCACTAGTAGAAATTAATAGCATTTATTTCTACCACTACCACTAACACAATCCAATACATGTGTTCTCAGTAATTTATAGCATTTATTTTTATTGCAGTCAATTGGATAAAGGCCAGGTAGAAGCTAATATTCTACTTCCTAACCATTCATTTAGTCCAAGGCCGAAGCTTTCCATCAATCTACTTGAATTTTTGAAACCTTCGGAATTTTCTGAATCCTCCTTTTTAGGTTCTTGGCATGCTACGATTTTTCTCCAGAGAGATGCATGTTTAAGTTAAATATAAGCATCTGCTACCTTCAGAGAATTAGATGAACTAGGAATCAGATATGAGGTTGATATGACCTGACAGTCATGGATAAGCGACATTAATTCGTGTTCTGAGTTAAATTCATCCCAGCATAAACTTCTATGCCCACTGTACATGGTCTAAAACTGCCCCAGTCACTCTGTATGTCAAATATTCATCCCCATATTCAACATCCATACCATTGCTATTCAGAAAAAAAACTCCATGAGCAACACCCTCTGCTCTTACATCCATATAAAATGAATGAGACCCATACAGATCCAGATACAAATTCATACTTCCAATGTCTGCATTCCATAATGTATGATGACTTTCATTCTTACCCAAACGAAACTCACGCCGGGTGCTCTCCCCCAATCCATATAGAGAAGCATTCGACGGAAGAACAATAGAAATTTCCAAGTACTGGTCCTTCAATACCATGCTACCAAATGGATAAGCATTGCCTACATGTTGTGCAGTGAAATTGAACAGGACTTCTCCATTGGAATTCCTTGAAACCGCAAAGCCAAATGGATTTTTGGTGTATGAGAACTTCAATTCAGGTTCCTCGTTATTAATTCCATCACCATCATTGTTTCTGGTTACCAATTCTCTTGGGACTTCCCACCTCTCTTTATTAAGATCAGTAATATAGATAAACCCTTAAGCGATGATGTGATTCATACTTGGAAAAGCTCCAAGGCGTTAATAATAACCATACAGAGACAATGGAGTATATGAAATCTTAAAACAACAGAGTTAAATAAGGATTGGAGAACTCATTAGATACATAAAAACAAGTTAAAAAAACAAGGACAATCTAATAGAGGAAAGTTGGAAACCTTAAACAAAGACAATGAATTCAGTTTAAAGCGATGCTCCTAACAAAGATAACTTCAATGGATCATACAAACCAATATAGCATAAAAGGTCATGCCATACCCACTCAATGGATTGACAAAGATGAGGGAAATCTCATTCACTATGGAAGGGCTACGAAAACCTTGAATCAATACACTCAAATTAAGTTTTGGAGAAATCATTTGAAAAATACCCATGTTTCTTCCTGTCCTCCTGTAAGTCCCTTTGTATAGTTACCTCTATATCTATTTTTTTTTACCACTATATCTTTTTTTTTCCCTTGTATTAGCTTAAAAACAAAACGAAAAAAAACAATACACGAACACATTCAATCTTAGCATGGATGTTCAATAAACTCTCTCATTTCTTTCTCAGGGAATTTTAGAGGGTCTAAAGTAAAATCCTTGAAGGCATGCATATAATCAATGTCTGTCCAAATAAGTTCTAGAGGGAGTTTTGCTGCTGCATACCCAGCTACAATTAATTTGACATTTGTAATGTTTTATATCCATATCTACACTGGTGAAAGCCTGTACAATCCAATACAGATAATCGGATTACAAAAGATCATGAATTCGAAGATGCAACTTCATAGTAAATTTAGTAAGAAATATGTCTTTCTACCACTAGTAGAAATCAATAGCATTTATTTCTACCACTAGCACAATCCAATACATGGAAGATAATGTGTTGTTCGCAGTAATTTATAGCAATTATTTCTATTGCAGCCAATAAGATAGAGGCCAAGCAGAGGCTAGTATTCTACGTCCTAACCATTCATTTAGTCCAAGACCGAAGGTTTCCATCAATCTAATTGAGTTTAAAACCTTCAGAATTTTCTGAATTCTCCTATTTAGGGTCTGTGCATGCTATGATTTATCTCGAGAAAGATGCAGGTTTAAGTTAAAGTGTGAGTATCTACTACCTTCAGAAAATTAGATGAACTAGGAATATGTTTCTACCACATAGATTCATATATATACAATTTTGCCTAGTTTTTGCTGCTTGTCCCTCTCAACCCTTGGCCTGAACTGATGCCCTTCTTTCAGCTCGGGGATATCGTGGAGATCTAAGATAGTTCTCCAATGGATCTTCTTCTATATTCTTATAAATAAAGTCCCGTTGTAATTGCTTTTAGGATTCATTCTACATTTTGTACTCATTTCCATAGTTCAAAATATCGTTATTGACAACTTATTGCCAAGGGAAAAAAAAATATCGGGAAAATATTGGAGATAAATCGGCAATTTATCGCCAAAAATATTGGGAACTTACAAAATTGCTTACATGTAATTTTGAAATGCATTTTTTTACAAATTGCTCTAAAACGCTGCAAATCACACTTTTTCCCCTTCAAACCATTGTTTCCTCTCCCAAACACCACTTTGCAAACAAGAAAATGTGAAATAACTGCTTTTTGGGTTGTCAGTCCCTATTAGCAGACTGTGGCAGATATTTTGACGAAATATCGTAGATATTTTGGCGATAAGTTCATGTTTTTTTGATGATAAGTTTGAAAGTTATCTGGAATATGTACTCCGCAATAAATTTACGTGTTTTATCACAACCTCTAACTTATCGACGATATATCTGCCATATTTTAATGTATGCTCATTTCCCTTCACAAATATCAAGTTTCTGCTAATGTGAAATACAATCCTTATATAAGCATTACCTAAAACTACTATTTAGAAATCTCGTTAGGAGCCTTTTCACAATTTGGTGCTACTGCATATTCTTGACAAGAACAGATGAAAGGAAGTTTATCAATGTTTACAAGGAAGGAAGTATACGTGGGTGTATTGGTCAATGTGGAACCATCATTTTTACATAGTAATCCGATCATCTTGCATAGATTCCTATGCTTCTCAAACTAGTTATGGGTTACCTGGGGAGTAGGAGTTAAAATTATGCAAATGCAAATCTTTCCATATTACTAATTTATATCCTATGCATCTTCTCTTCAAAGTCTGAACTCTTGCCTAAAGCTTCAAGGAACATGAGTGAAAATTATGGAAATGCAAATATAACTGTTCAGGTTTAGAATTGTCAGCCTAACTCAGGCATTAGGGCTATACGACAATTCCATCCTAACAATGGAAACCTCTCCTAGTTGTGGGTAGACTATGAATGAAGAGGAATCTCCGGATTCTAGGCCGGTTCCTATAAAATATGGGATATCACTCTCTTGATTTGTAATTTTGTATATGGAAAAGGGAGAAAGTTTTAAAAACTGAATGGGAAAGGGGGTGATACACCAAGAATGAATTCAGACTTCTGATGAAAAGACAAAAACAGTAACTCCAACTCACATATCAAAAGCTTGACCCTTCAAGTCTCTAATCAACATATAGGCTAATAGACCTTACTACTAGGGTTAAACCACAAATAGCTCAGATAGTTCACAAATATACATTTTCCATACAAGGTTTTAAATAACTGATCACCTTAAGAAGGAATTTAGAAACACTCACTTCTCTTGGATAACAATGAAAACAACACTTGCAAAGAAAGATTAAATAGGATCATAGAATCAAAACTCCACATGTATGAGCCAAAACATTTTCTTTATTCTTCACCAAAAATCTGACAGAATGTGATTACAAACAGGAATCTAAGGCATCAAGGAACAATGAGTTCACTTTGAACCTTTTCTCCAATATCTGCAACTCGAAGGACACAAAAAATGGAAGAAACATAGCTATAGGAATAGTAGAAATTCACTAAGCTAATTCTCCACCAAAATTTTTGACCCCCCCTCAGAATATGCAGATTCTCTCTCTAAATAGCCAACATGGCTTATTTCAAATCAGGCTTCCCTCCAAAATTATCTTACCATAAGCAAGACACTAAACTCATAATTAAATCCCCCAAAACTAGCCCTAATAATAGCACCCCTAAGGTCTATCAATGTGATACATCTCTTTGCTAAGTTCATCAACCTAATTTGAATATACAATATAAAAACCCCACTTAGCAAACCGAGAGGGACATAACCCTAACCACTACTCGGCATCATCACCATACATAAACTCTATTGCCACCACACCCGAGCATTGGAAGTAACTGCAGTTTGTCTTGAATTTGATGTCGATATGACCATCTTTAAAGAAAAGATAGTTGCAGATGTCGTGGCACTTAAAAGTACCAATGTGGCTCTGTAGAAGGGATGTCGATGCACTGGCACTGACATAGCATTTACTTCATCTGTCAGCGGACTTCAGTTTTGATTAAAACATATTGCATTTGTTCATCGATTCACTTTGCATCTTAGGGTTTTCTGTTGTAATGCCGCCATGTTGGTTTCAAAACCATGCTCATCTGCACTGAAATCCGCCATGTTCTGTGGGAAAGAACTTCTGTTACAAGCTTTTAGTTGGAAGGAAAAGATGTAGTTTTGTTTGCCATAACACATGGCATCTTTTGCTCTGAACCTCACTTCAAAGGCCGCGAATTTTGATCTGTTGTTTGCTTGAACACGGGCCCCAACTGTAAGTTTACTTTGCACTTGTCTAATGTTGAGATGTTTTGTTGATATTATGCCATAATACATGGCGCTGAATAATGATTTGCAACTTAGTTGTTTTACCTCCACTGCGGGTTTTGAACTTGCAGTGTATAATGAAGACTCGGGCTCTTTGTTTGTAACAGCCACCACTACATTTTGAAAGTTATCACCGCTGCCATCTTGGAGTGGTCTTCAACTGTGATTGAGATGTCGACCCATGAATCTCGGCTCTGAACTGGGGACATCTCAGTCATAGTTTCAGACTTATCCCCAGTTTGTAGCGCGACCATAAAGCACCACCACTGCTGTCCTTCCTTCAGACCCGCGAGTAACAGACCAATTTATGAATGTTTTTCATGTGACCACCATGTGGGTTTTCTGGAAACCGTGACTCCTTCAACATTAAAAAAAAAATGAAGCTTATGACTGAAAGATGGAGTAGATACATTTGTTTTTTTTTAGCTTTATGACATCTTTCAGTCATAAGCTTCACATTCTTTTGTGCGAGTTGCTACAGACACAAATGGGAACATGAAGACACATCTCTTGGCATAAACAGATAAGTCGACTCCTAATTCTGTTGTTTGTTCATTCTCTACTTTTGCAATGATCTTCACTTGCTTAATGTATGTTAGTGCATTCTGTTTGGTGTCGACCGTGTAGCTTTAAATCTTTATCCAACTACTAAACTATCATTTGTTTGTTATCCATGAACCTTGGCTTTGCGCAATGTCGAAGCTCACTTTCTTAGTGCTTTTGATGTATGTCAGTCCTCTGTTTGATGCTCAACTATAGTTAAAACGCACATACAACTTTTGAACTATCCTTTGTTCACTATCGAGCCCATAAACTTTTGCTCTGCTCAATGTTGAAGCTCATTATCTGATGTCGACTGTTTCTACTTGCATTACTTTAAAACCACTACATAGCTCTGCACTTGGAATTGTCGATTTGATGCTTGTCTCCATTTTGAAGTGAACCACGAGATTTACACTATTTGAATGTTTTAATAAAACATCATTACTGCTATCTTCAAATACCAGTAATTAATAAGCACAATATATGCTTCTCTGTTTAATGACATTCCATTGTTTGAAAAACAAACATACATAAGATTTTTAATTGTAACATTATGTTGAAAAAACACTATGAATTTACAATCTTGATGACAGTACCGAGCATCTCTGTTAGCTTTTAACATGATCTGTTGAATATGCCGCTGTTGCTTTAATGTAAAAATACACTGTTTTTTTTGCTCTTGAAGTACATTTAGAAAATAACAAACCCATGGTGTTCGAGCACGGGCTCGTGATCTCCATGGACTTTACTTAAACCCATTCTGCATATTCAATTTTATCAATGTTACATGCTCTCTTGTAATACCTTTCCATTATGTTTGTCTTCTGTATGTGCACACCCATGCTGATCTGAGACTATTAATTCTGTCCAAACTTGCAGTTTTTCACATTTTTGCTCAGTTTATGCATAATCTTTATGTATGAGATTTCCAACTTTGATCTTCAAAGTGAACCTTAACAAAATGTATAGCAGCCAGATATATGTAAAAAAAACACTTACTGTAACAGCACTCTCACACTTCCCATTAATTGCATAAAAACAGTGAATCTTCAGAGTCTTTCAATTCTGTAATTCATTAGCTTTCTTCGTTCATGTCCTTCCTGTAGCATCTTTGTTTTCTTCAAGTGTCTGCATTTCATCTTTCTTATGTACATGATCAAAAACCTTTTGAGATATCAACCACCCTTTTGCATATAATGCCTTATATGAAGTTCGAGCACGGGCTTGTGACATTCATTGCATCATTTTCTTTTGTTTCCTGCATTCAGTTATAGATACCTGTCCACTTGCACACAAAATAACACTCAATTTATTAGGTCATCAAATCATATGCACCAGTCAATGTTTGTGAGT
>MU228299.1:3562305-3584805 GCA_018584345.1 Thuja plicata
TTATTTCAAATCAGGCTTCCCTCCAAAATTATCTTACCATAAGCAAGACACTAAACTCATAATTAAATCCCCCAAAACTAGCCCTAATAATAGCACCCCTAAGGTCTATCAATGTGATACATCTCTTGCTAAGTTCATGAACCTAATTTGAATATACAATATAAAAATCCCACTTAGCAAACCGAGAGGGACATAACCCTAACCACTACTCGGCATCATCACCATACATAAACTCTGTTTCCACCACACCCGAGCATTGGAAGTAACTGCAGTTTGTCTTGAATTTGATGTCGATATGACCATCTTTAAAGAAAAGATAGTTGCAAATGCCGTGGCACTTAAAAGTACCAATGTGGCTTTGTAGAAGGGATGTCGATGCACTAGCACTGACATAGCATTTACTTCATCTGTCAACGGACTTCAGTTTTGATTAAAACATATTGCATTTGTTCATCGATTCACTTTGCATCTTAGGGTTTTCTATTGTAATGCTGCCATGTTGGTTTCGAAACTATGCTCATCTGCAATGAAATCCGCCATGTTCTATGGGAAAGAACTTATGTTACGAGCTTTTATTTGCAAGGAAAAGATGTAGTTTTGTTTTCCATAACACATGGCATCTTTTGCTCTGAACCTCACTTCAAAGGCCGCAAATTTTGATCTATTGTTTGCTTGAACATGGGCCCCAACTGTAAGTTTACTTTGCACTTGTTTAATGTTGAGATGTTTTTCTGATATTATGCCATAATACATGGCGTTGAATAATGATTTGAAACTTAGTTTTTTTACCTCCACTGCGGGTTTTGAACTTGCAGTGTATAATGAAGACTCAGGCTCTCTGTTTGTAACCGCCACCACTGCATTTTGAAAGTTATCACCGCTGCCATCTTGGAGTGGTCTTCAATTGTGATTGAGATGTCTACCCATGAATCTCGGCTCTAAACTGGGGACATCTCAGTCATAGTTTTAGACTTATCCCCAGTTTGTAGGGCGGGCATAAAGCACCACCACTGCTGTCCTTCCTTTAGACCCGCGAGTAACAGACCAATTTATGAATGTTTTTCATGTGACCACCATGTGGGTTTTCTGGAAACCGTGACTCCTTCAGCATTAAAAAAAAATGAAGCTTATGACTGAAAGATGGAGTAGATACATTTGTTTTTTTTTAGCTTTATGACATATTTCAGTCATAAGCTTCACATTCTTTTGTGCGAGTTGCTACAGACACAAATGGGAACATGAAGACACATCTCTTCGCATAAAGAGATAAGTCGACTCCTTTTGTTGTTCATTCATTCTCTGCTTTTGCAATGATCTTCACTTGCTTAATGTATGTTAGTGCATTCTGTTTGGTGTCGACCATGTAGCTTTAAATCTTTATCCAGCTGCTGAACTATCATTTGTTTTTTATCCATGAACCTCGGCTCTGCTCAATGTCAAATCTCACTTGCTTAGTGCTTTTGATGTATGTCAGTCCTCTGTTTGATGCTCAACTATAGTTAAAAGCCACATACAACTTTTGAACTATCCTTTGTTCACTATCGAGCCCATAAAATTTTGCTCTGCTCAATGTCGAAGCTCATTATCTGATGTCAACTGTTTCTACTTGCATTACTTTAAAACCACTACATAGCTCTGCACTTGGAATTGTCGATTTGATGCTTGTCTCCATTTTGAAGTGAACCATGGGATTTACACTGTTTGAATGTTTTAATAAAACATCATTACTACTATCTTCAAATACCAGTAATTAATAAGCACAATATATGCTTCTCTGTTTAATGACATTCCATTGTTTGAAAAAGAAACATACATAAGATTTTTAATTGTATCATTATGTTGAAAAAACACTATGAATTTACAATCTTGATGACAGTACCGAGCAGCTCTGTTAGCTTTTAATATGATGTATTGAATATTCCACCGTTGCTTTAATGTAAAAATACACTATTTTTTTTTCTCTTGAAGTACATTTAGAAAATAACAAACCCATGGGGTTCGAGCACGGGCTTGTGATCTCCATGGAATTTACTTAAACCCATTATGTATATTCAATTTTATCAATGTTACATGCTCTATTGTAATACCTTTCCATTATGTCTGTCTTCTGTATGTGCACAACCATGCTGATCTGAGACTATTAATTCTGTCCAAACTTGTAGTTTTTCACATTTTTGCTCAGTTTATGCATAATCTTTATGTATGAGATTTCCAACTTTGATCTTCGAAGTGAACCTTAACAAAATGTATAGCAGCCAGATATATGTAAAAAAAACACTTACTGTAACAACACTCTCACACTTCCCATTAATTGCATAAAAACAATGAATCTTGAGAGTCTTTCAATTCTGTAATTCATTAGCTTTCTTCGTTCATGTCCTTCCTGTAGCATCTTTGTTTTCTTCAAGTGTCTTCATTTCATCTTTATTATGTACATGATAAAAAAACTTTTGAGATATCAACCACCCTTTTGCATATAATTCCTTATATGAAGTTCGAGCACGTGCTCGTGACATTTATTTCATCATTTTCTTTTGTTTCCTGCATTCAGTTATAGATACCTATCCACTTGCACATAAAATAACACTCAATTTATTAGGTCATCAAATCATATGCACCAGTCAATGTTTGTGAGTGAATATAAGATAACATTCACCCATGAATATTGGTTGGTTTGTATAATTTGGTGAACTCATAGGTTGATCTAATCATGAAAAAGGTTTCTCAGATGGTAATACTAAGTCCCTTTTATTCAGATATCTGATTATATAGAAAAGAATAACATGTATCAGAGTGGTCATACATAGCAAAGGTTTCATGTTTAGAACAAGTCCCTTTAATACTATTCTTCAGATATTATGGATGAATGTTTTCTCATTGCATTGATTTCATCAGATTAATATGCAGTTTTCAGAAAGATTGATTGTGTGTTGTTTATGTTCCATGTATTGCTTAGATCTAACTGGATCGAACATTTTTCTCACCATGTTGCAGGTAAAACCTAAGAAGACCTATATGCAAATGAAGATGGACTATGAAGACCTAGGACCTGATATGCAACCAGCCATGAAGACCTAACATGCAAGCATTAAAAACCAACCAACAAGCAATGCATGGGACCTCTACTCCACACTTTCAATTATGCCTTTAATTCTGCAATGTACTATTGTTGACATGAAAAAGAAAGATTAAATAACATTTGTATAATACATTCAGCTTGAATGCACAATGTAATTGATCAGAATTGTAATTTAGAAATTCTGGAATGTGATCAATTTTTAGAGAACCAAAATGACATTTTCTGAAAATGAATGTAATTATGAAATGTTGATTAATAATACCTGAAGGATAATATTAATGGGACCTCTAAAATGCAATCTCTTCCTGTTTATGATAATTTGATGCATGCTGAAAATTAGGATAACAATAACCATATTACAAACATGGATCCTATGCACCTTCTCTTCAAATTTCAAACTCTGACCTATGTTTCAACAAGCCTCTCAAATCTTTTAGAAGTCTTTGTCTATTGACTTAAGTTTACTTAGGATACTCATAGGTCCTAGGAATCTTCATAGAAGTCTTAGGTTTCATGTGATCTTATCTTATCACATTTACTTATTGTTTTTGAGGTCATTTAATATTTATCATGTAGTTGTCTCAAGTCATAAGATTAAGACACATGTCATAATTTTGTCATAATCTTATGCAACCCTATGTTCACCTTGCCTTATATAATTAAGGGGTCCCTTTTGTAATATAATCACATTGTAAGTAATGTGTCATTTTCATCTTTTGATAGAATATTATTATTCCTTCGTTACTAATCTCTCTTGTGCTTTCATGAAGTGCCTAGATCTTGGGTGGTTATAATCCTTAGCTAATGTTACATGGTATAGACCATTTTACTAACTCTTATAGAGAGAATTTGACATCAATAAAAAATATTAGAGAATTTTTTTCATCATTATTTTATGTATGGTAGAATAGACATAAAAAAGGCTCTGGATTATTAGAAGAAGAGAGAAAATAACCTTCAAATTCATCACTTACCACCTTCTCTCTATTCCAAGAAAGTCTGCATGGAAAATAGAAAAGGGTGTAGAATAGAATTAAATTTAGTGAAGATGTTAACGATGTTATAACATTCCGTAGTAGGCTATATGGAAAACCTCATACTAAGGAATTCTAGGCTTGGGTGTGCAATTACATATTGAAGATAGTGGAAGCAAAGAAAAATAACTAGAGAACGATCCTTGGTGATAACTTCAATGGGAAATTAGCTGATGTATTAAAAATAATACATTTCATTTGGAATCCTATCTCGTGTAATTGTTGGCCCTACTAGGACAATTTTATAGGATTGAGAAGAGTTGGCTTCCTCCAACTTGGAGGAAAAATTTCTTTATCATTATCCCTAGCTAGACTTGACAAAAAGCTAAAACACTATTGTATTGTTTTCGATTAGTTTAAAAATAGGTTTTGAAGGGGCCCCGAAACACTATTGTATTGTTAATAATGCTTTTATTTTTGTAATAATAAGAGGTCTAGAGACTAATTTTACAAAAATATTTGAAGCAAATAGAGAATTAATTAATTAGAATTTAATTGGTATATTTATTCAAAATCTTTCAACTTCCACAAGGCACCCTACAAGCTTCCCATATATCCCACTAAATTTTTTATTTTGTTGCAGATGTGTAGATAGATTGTGGATATTCAAAAGCTTTTGGTTAGAAATCATATGTTTGGATATGTACTCATCATCAAGGTGAGAGTATAATCCTATGAAAATATACATAATGTCAAAACAACTAAAATTGAGATGACTCTATTGGCCATGGACTTGCATAGTGATATAAGAACCAGGTTTGACCCAAATGGAAAGATCAACCCATTGACAGTGGCATTATTTAAACATGAGAATGCACTATAACATCATTGGACCAACTACCCCAATGAGCATGAAGTAAGAATAAATGATCATTGTAGATTAACTGTTAAAATGATTATGGCTTGTGGATTAGCAAAGCCACTCAAAAACTTAAAGAATCATGGGAAGAATTTTCATCCATCATGCAATAAAAATAGAGTAGTTGATCAACCAATTGCAAATTTGAATTGGTGTATTCTTGAAGACCCTTCAATGCATAAAAATGCCTTAGCAATTATAAGTGAATCATTAGAGTGGTTAGAGTTTTTTCTGATATGTTGGATCCTTACCCAAAGACTAAAAATAAGGATCAAGTTGGGGAATCTCTAATGTAGTAGTGGAAGTAACAAAATAAAAGTTAAAGAGATAAACCAAGGTTGCTATCACCAAAATAAAGGAGAAAGAAAAGTAGTAATTACTATTAAGTTTTGTGAGTGAGGAAGATCTCTCTCTCTCTCTCTCTCTCTCTCTCTCTCTCTATTAAAAATTGGTGTGATATTCAAGCAATAATGTTGATATTGTGTGCCCCCTTCATATATAGACTATGTCTTCAAAACTTGACATGAGATTCCCATCTCTTGTAGATCATTATAGAAGTAGGTCGATGCATTAAGATGAATCGTATATGAAATAAGTGGTAGATATAAGCCTGGTTGTAGAATTTTGTTTAGTTCTTGGTTTCATACTTATATTATAGTAAATTATCACATTGAATTATTTTGTTGTAGTTAATTATTCTATGGTATTTTAATTTTGTCTTATCCCAGTTTGTTAAATTCTCTCGAGTGTGGTAAGATCTTTTGATGCTTCTCTTAGTGCTTAGATATTTTTGATACTTGTCTGATCTACTTCAATAGTTCATTCTAATGGTTTCATAATCTAGTACCTATTGACCCTAATGATAGACATATTATCTTAAGGGATCCTTTGGTGGGTGTCTATCTCCACTTAGGTGTTGAAGACCTTTCTAGACTTGTCTATGTTTAGGATGTTATGTGATATGTGCTTGACAGATATAAAAGTGATTGTTATACCTTCTTCTGTTAAGGTTACTCTGGATGAATCATGTATTTTACGTGATGCTCCTAGATATTGATCATGATGTTGATGACTAGGCTAATTTAATTGTCACTATTGATGCTCTCTTTATGTGATAATATCTTTATGGTGTATGCTTTGAAATAATCAACCTAACCCTAATCATTGATAAGTATGGGGGATAGGCCTAGATGATGATATACCTCTCAAATAATTTGATGTATTTATTTATGATTATTGTTATATGTGCATATGGATTTAGGAACTGAATATATTTTAGTTATATGATTTGATTATGAAAACTAACCCAATGATTAGGATTCTAACCCTTGTTATGATGATGCCACATGCTTTATGTGTGTGTGTGTGTGTGTGTGTGTGTGTGTGTTGATAATCCTAAAGGATCATAAGTTGTCTTTAGTATACAAGGAAACAATTTTTGGACTTTCGGTTACATGATATCTAAGTGACAACATTCAATCAAGCGCAGAGGTCACCAAAAATGTCTTAGCACAATGATCACCAAAATCAGTGAACACTGATAACACTATCACCGACAGACAGTTCACAAAGTAAATTGAGAGAACAGTTCATAGAGTAAACCAAGAGCACAGTTCACAGAGTAACCTAAGAGAACAGTCTATAGAGCATACCGAGCACCAGTCTACCGAGAGACAATTTTATTCCCAAGAAAAGCGGATCTGAGATACGCGTCAGCTAAAGCACTTTAATCTTAAAAATAGCTTTGTTCTTAGCTATAAAACTATTTCTTGAGGATCAAGTAAAGCATAAGTAATTGTTTTAATCAGTTTAACTGATTGTAAACATGCAAACTAGGAGATCAAGGTCAAGTTGTAAACCTTTGATCATAGAGTTTTTCTTGTAAAGCATGAAACCTAATTAGGTCAAAACCTTTGTATATATAGATGTATAATCATTCAAGAGATGATGATCATAGCCACACAAGACATCTATGGATCAGACAGAGAGTTTCATGCAGAAGGACACAAAAGGAAGAATTCAGTTATGAAGAACTAGATTCAAGGCTACCAAGCAAAATAGAGGTATTATCCATCACAAAAGTTGATACATATATCTTGTGAACTTAATGGATTTGTATTCAAAAATTCAAGATTGCAAGTCATCAGGTCATAAGTATTTTTTACTACTCTCTAACAATTGTAGCAAATAGAAGAAATCCTTTAAGAAGGTGGACTTAACAATCTTATTGTAGATCTCTTAATCGAGTGCACACATACATTGTGTTGCTAAAATATCTTAACCGAGTAGACTTAACAAGTCTAACATGTTACTCCTAATAGGGTAAGATCATCAAATGTGATCACACTTGTAGCCTTAACCGACACCTTCCATTCTGCAGATAGTGAAGCTTTGTGGGTTTCATCCCCACTGCAATTTTTACCTTCTAACAGGGATTTTATGCGTTACCAATTCTTGTGTCATGTGTAACTAAGTTTCATGAATGTTTCTATGATTGTTTACATGCACTTACATTTATGTTTTGATATTACATGCATAAGGTAGAAAAGCAATATGGTCGGTAATGCAAGAAAATATTACTAAGGTTAATTGATAAAAGTTTGAAGGGTACTGATTCACCCCTCCCCTCTCAGTACACACCATTCCATTGTTCCAACAATTGGTATTAGAGCTAGATATCTTATTTTGAAAAGTTTAAATCCCTTGAGAGAAAAGATCATACAATGAAAAGGTATAAGATTGATAAGAATATTGAAAATCAGAAGTTGTAGATACATATTTTCTTTGAGCAATACAAAGAAGCAAGAAACAAGATGAAAGAGTTATTGGTTGAGAGAAAAGTCATGGCATCTCGCTACAATGAAATTGACTATCATGAAGAAGAGATACCTGATTTATTTGATTCATCAGGATCTACATCTGGTAATACATCTGACACATCCTAAGTCAGCATTACAAGTCTGAATGAAATCAATCAACATCTGACTGAACAAGTAAAGGTACTACAAATCGGTCAAGAGACACAGATGGTAAGAATGATTGATGTTATGAATAATGCAAGACAAGCTGAACAAGAAAGTACATTAGCTATTGATGACATGAGAAAGATCACTAAAAAGATGCAAGAGAAAGAAACTGAAATACATAGACTTACTGAACATCACATTGAGATCACCAATCAAATAGTTCTCATGAGTCATGAGGCCAACCAAGTGAACATAGAACTTAATGGGAAATTGGAAGCTATTGGTGAACTAAGAGAAGAAAATGAGAAACTAAAGCATGAAGCAAGGATTCAACAACAACATAATGATATGATCAAGAAAGATGAAGAAAGCACAAAGAGAATGGATTAATTTTTGAATGGACAAAGCAGACTCAACAACAATACCGGTTTAGGGTATACCAAGCATGGAGAATCATCAAACCAAGCTAATCAAAAAGATGTCTACAAAAATCCAAGACCAAGGAAGCAGTCATGCAATCACTGTGAAAAACCAGTCCACACATCAAATGTTTGCAGGAGCAAAGCTAAAGGTATTCCTAAATCTACTTCTACATTCATTGGTAATTGTTATAACTATAACAAGCATGTACACAAAGAACATGAATGCACATCTAAGGTGAACAAACCAAAGAAGGAATCCTACATGGAAAAATACTGCCCTACCTACAACATACATGGCCACACATCTCATGAATGCAAAAAGAATAAAAAGCAAGTATGGAAACCCAAAGAGAGATAAAATGCTTATAAAATGAGAAGAGTCAGTAACTCATATGTTTGGGATTACAAAACATGGTTAAATTGCATAGCATGTGGTAGATATGGACACATAGCTACAAACTGCATGAGGAAATGGATAAGAAGGTCTAGAAGTTGGACTAAACCCAGAATGACATGCTTACACTGTCATAAGGTCGGTCAACTAAGTAAGGAATACAAAGACTAAGTGACAGAGTCAAGCACTTTTGCAAATGGAAACACTATTGAAGATATCAGGAGAATGAGAAATCAAATGTGGAGGAAAGCTTCAAACAATGACAATGCTGGACCAAGCACTACAGTTGGTGACACTCATCTAATGGATTAGGTGATTCCACCACCCCCACCTAAGCAATACAAGTAAGTATGGAACTACACTGTCAAAGCTATATTTTACATTAGTTCCAATATTCATAGAGAAAAAACCAAATTAGAATGAATGGAGATGCACTATGGTATTACTTGTTATGATTTTGTGAATCTAATCTCGTCGGTCAATGCATACTGAGCATCGTCGGTGTACATATGAAAAACAACCAAGTTGTCAATATAAACCAAGCATCGTCAGTTAACACATGAAAGACAATCAAGTCTTCGCTACATACCGAGCACCGTCAGTGAACATGTGAAAAGTACAACTAAGTTTTCACTTACCCCGAGCATTTTATACTCATCGAGGATGAAGACTTTGGTATGATACCTGAGCATCTTTTTTTTTTCGACCGAGTGGTAGCTGAAGCATTCAATGCACAACTTAGGTTATTATCTATAAATAGGGTGACAAAGAGATCATTCATTCACCAAGAGAAAAAGAGAAAACACCTAAGCGAAGAAGAGAGACTAAGAGCGACAAGATTGCAAAATGATTCATAGCAGATTCCAAGGCTAGTCCGACAGATTTTGAGCACTCACCGCTATCAACCAGTAAGTACCAAGACTTACTGAGCACACAATTCATTTGCAAAGAATCCCTAATTTCATGAAAAATGGAAACTAGCTCGCGAGTCTCAAAGATCAAGAACACAAATGACAAGAAGATCAACCTAATTAAGAACACAACCTATGAGGAGTCTAACTATAAGTTTTGCCCTGAGTTTTCTGCTCAACTCGACGACGAGGGAGCATTTTCAAGCATCCCTCCTAGGGTTTTTCTGGTTGAAGATATCCGTGCATACATCCACTACAAGGTTGCAGAGATCGGAGATCTTGAAATTGAAGAAACTTACCAGAAGCTATGCACAGATGGAAACCTAAAAGACAAACTAAAGCACATTGAGGTGAAAGGGTTAACCAATGCCCTACTATTATAGAGAGAGTTTAAGACCGAATGAATACACATTCTACTTGAATTTTTTACCAATACAGATTACATTGTTGGATTTTTGTAAAAGTTTATGAAGATCCTTTGGCTCAGACTAGGGCATGACTTGAGAATGGTAAGGATCATGCACATACAATTAGATTTTCTTTGGCTCTCGGCTAAGATAGTTATAGTGAGGAGTTTGTAATAGTTTCTTGACTTGAACACATGGAAATGACAGTGAAAGAAAGTTTTTGTGATATAATTGAATGGTTACCAGGTGTTTCCAATTGTAATAGCTGGGGAATAAATTTTGGTGTCAGACAATTGATTTCTCTCTCTCTCTCTCTCTCTCTCTCTCTCTCTCTCTGTTTTATTTTGAAAGTTTCTAGTTAGAAAAGTTAACATTATTTTTATTATTTGTTTATCTATGAATTTCGCACATGGTTTTTGACAATAGTTTGGGGAAGTGGTTTTAGTCTTTTGAGTTTTCTGTAAACCCTAATACGAGTTTCATGCTTGATATTACTATCTTTCTTTCATTAACATCTTTAATTAAAAAGAGTTACAATTTTGCTTACTTGTTTGGTGTCATCGTTAAGAAATTGGTTACTCTATGGTCCTATGTTGTGAATATTGGACACAAAGTTTTTTTATATCTAGTTATGGGTTTGGTTATAAAGATTTTGGTTACCCTAGTTAAGGGTTTCTACATGTGTCATACATATTATATTATGTATCAAAAATGACTTTATTTTTTGATGTTTTGAGGATGCTCCACACACAATGCATGCAACAATGCTAACAAGGGATGCAACCCAATTGTAGGAGAGGTAGCTCAATGCACTCCTTGAATAAAGAGTAGATATTCATGTTGCTTACACCAAATTTATAGTGTTAAATGCTCAAATAAGGAAGGCCTTAGCAAAAAATATTGTTACACCTCCATCAGTGACATTTGAACATGGTGAGTCCTCCTCTTTGTCTAAGGAATTGAATACCTTGAGAATGGAGTTACAGAATGCACACCACCAATTGAAGGTGAAAGAGGATGAGGTGACATAATCTATACTGATGTCCAAAGACAAGGAGACAAGGTAACACCTATAATAAGAGGGACACTTCCTGACCTCTTGGAAGTTATTCTAGACAAATTGGAGGAGGTGTACAATTCTTTTCTTGTTCTTTATAAGGCTGCAACTCAATGTGACAAATTTTTAATAAAATTGAACAAGCTTTATGAAACTTGGAAACTATTGGGGATGTAGATTATGGAACTTAAGTTTTTTCTCAATACTTGTCCAAACTCCCTCCGTAGATTGTGATTTTATGCAACAAAAAAAATGATTTTCTTGTTAGTGAAGTTCATTATATGGAAGGTAATGTTAGAGTGATAAGAGAATAGATGAAATCATTCAAAGAACTACAACATTGGACAATACATTCCATGCAAAATGAGAAGCTTGAATTAAAGGATTTCAAGGAATGGAAAAAGGAATACAAAGGTATTATTGATGTGTAAATTCAAAAGATGGGTGATGGAGATTATCTGATTGAACCTATGTATTATGTGGCAATAGACAAATTAATCTCCATAGATGTTGCATATTCTAATTTTATTACAAATGTGAAATCTATTGTGGATAGTAAGTGCAAGTAGTCCTCAAACATGGTGAATACTATTACAAAATTTGATTGGCAAATGAGATTTGCAGTGCACAACTAACATGGAAAATATTGTGTAATTAAATCAATTGAAGAGGCGGACCCCAATAAGAAGAATACTTTAGTGGTAGGTCTAGCCAATGATGCACATGTAATTTTTTGCAAAGAGAGGAATGGTAAGTTGGACAATTTTCAACAAGGCATATGTTTTTAGTTTTGTCTTTTTTAGATTGGTTTCCACATCAGCAACTCTGTATCTATCTTTTTTGGCAGCCTGTACACATTTTCCAAGGAGAATCAAATTACGAGGAGTTGAACAACTCAGTTACATTTATTCTCCTCTTTCGGGCACTATGTTTTGGGTCCTGAAAGATGCCTTTGGCATATTCAATTGTATTGTAACAATTGTGAAATTAAAATGATATCAAATATTTAATAAAAAAGAGCATCTGCGGTCGTACGGTCGAGGCCAAAAAATCTTGTTTGTCATCTTCAAGTGATTCTTGGGCTGTTTTATTCACGTCGCGTTCACCAAAATGTGTAGGTTGTATTCTATACACTCAATAACGAGGGTTAGTAGCACCGATTTGCAATGGGGAAATCAATCACTTACTAAGAACGAACCTACGAACAATAAAATGACAAGAAATCAAGGAGGAGTACAAACGAATGAAAACCAACAAAGTTTGAATCTTCTATTCTCTCTCTACTCCTTCTGAAATGTTGTGTGTGTGGTGCTTGGTATTGGTATTGGCGGCGTCTATGACTTGGGAGCATCGAGAAATGATATTAATTTTGATCACAAGAATGCTTTGAATGCTTCTAGCAAGAATCCTACAGAGTAAGGGCGCATGAAAGCTTGAAATCTTGGATCCTTCAAATGGTTGTGAAGGGTTGATTATATAGAATATGGAGATGATTTAGATGGTTGAGATGAATCTGAGAGATCAGAGGATGAACGGTTGAGATCAACTTGGAGAGAGGAGATAAAGTTTGGTTAACTGAACAACTAATTATGAGTTACCTTTTGAACTGAAGAGGTATTTGGAGTTACCTTTTTGAATCGAAGAGGTATTTGGAGTTACCTTTTTGAACTGAAGAGGTAGGTGGAGTAATTCATGCAATCAGAGATCTGATCAAGAGTTCTCTTTTTTGAACTAAAGAAAGGATTTAATTGAATATTTAATTCATTTTTGTAATTAAAGTATTACATGTGAGATAATTGAATTCTTTTTGGATTTAGATTTGAATTATTGAATGAAATCAAATTAATTTAATTAGAAGAATTAATTAATAAGTTTAAATATTTAAATTTAAACTTTAGGAAAGTGAATTTAATTAATTAATGAAGATTAATCAATTAAGGTTAATTAATTAAATAAATAAAATTAATAATTAATTAATTTTGGGGATATGATTAGATGATTTGGGGAATGAATTTAGAAGAAAATAGATGATTAATTAATGATTAAAAAACCATTAATTAATAAATGAAAATTAGTGTTTTTAATGTAAGGTCACAAGTATGTCCATTTTAGGGTGTCTACAAATATAAAGATTAATATTTTTTAAGCCCATATTGAAATGAACAAACCTGATGAAACCCTCTATTTATTTCATTAGCAGTATGCCACTAACTTTACACCCACCTTGTCATGCCATAATGCACTTTAAGATGAGTGGTGCACTCACCTTTGTCCCTATACCATGTCATTTTCACCCCATGCATTTTACAACTATGGATAGCCATCTCAAGTCTTGTCTAGATACAATCCTTGAACGTTGATTGTAATCAAAATAATATATGTGTGTGTAGGAAACGACTATCCTAATGCAAAAAATGACATAGTGGTATCAAAACACATTGAAAAAAGGAACCCCAAACATATACTATCATGCATGAGAATCCATGGCGGGTGTGGGTCCTATGAAAATACCTTTAATTTTTGGTCAAGCATAGATAAACAGAGTGAGTATGTTTGACCTTCACATCTCTTGGAAATAGGGACTCAATGTTGGGAAAGTAGAGACTTAACGTTGGAAAAGTAGAGACTCAACCACATGAAAAACAAATATTCCAATCGAGTTAATCACTTGAGAAATAAAGGTGCCAATCCAGTTAACTGTGTAAAGAGTTAAAGGTGGGAAAGAGACCTAAAAGTAAACACAACAATGACTAATATAACACAGTGTGTTAGAAATACTTTGGTTGTGATCCAAGACACAGGCTTCAAATGAATATGAGAGGAGAAAAAATAAGAATATATATAGGTCTTTTTTTCAAGATGTATTCCCATCAATCAGAAAAACCTATCAAGTTGAAAAAAGGAGAGGGTAAGGCCATGTCTTAACATCATCACATATATAGATAGATAAGTTATGCAAAATGAGAGGGTAAGATCATGTCTTAACATCATCACATATACATATAAATAGGTTATGCATAACCTATCTATCTATATGTGTGATGATGTTAAGACTTGGCCTTACCCTCTCATTTTTTGGTAGGATAAGTTTTGTTGTTTCATGATAATACAACCTAGAAAAATGGCACGCCACACTCAATATCACACATAAAATATATGTGATCGGGATGACATTCTATAGGTAGGGACATCAACAAAATTTCCAAGGTGGCATGGAAAGGTGATAGAAAAATTGAAGGCAAACCATAAATAAAATATAAGACAATGGAATATAGACCGTAATGGTCATAAAAGTGGTGGATTTTATTGTGTGACCCAGACAGAAGGCATGGTAGTTAAAGGTTGGAAGAAGAAATTAATAGCATATATGTTTAAATATATGCATAAATGATTATATATGTATGTGTGTAGGTATGTAGGTATGTATGGGACATGCATATGTATGTATATGTCTACACACACACACACGATAATGGTTCTTTTGGGGGAGCAGGCTATGAAGGTCAAAACATTTCATGGTCATACATAAAACCCTTACAAGAAACCCATGGGATGACATGCTATGGTATCAGGGTTGGGTCTCCCATGAGTGCATTGGCCTTTAGAACAACAATATATTTTTCATGAATGGTTTAATGTGATTTTGCAACTTCTTTTTGTTTAGCTACAAGGGAGTCTCCTATCTATAGCATGCAAATGTTTCTTGAACAAGCTCTTTAAAAATCCTGGATCTACTTTTGCAAATAGAATTTTCATGTGTCCACACAACTTATTCTCTTTTTCTACACTTAAATTATATATCACCTTTTCCTTATCATCTATTTCCAATTGTATTTGTTTGATGGGATTCTTAAGTTCAAGAATCTTTGACTTTATTTTTACAAATCCACTTACGACATTGTATATCACTCTGTTTGTTTCCACAAATTCACATGCAATTCAAAATCCTCTCTATTCAACATGATTTTGTGCCATTTTCCCACTCCACATACTGCGTGTCTTTCCTAGTCAACTTCTCAAGAGAAGTTATAATTTCTCCAGTCAAATACATTATCTACCTCACTCAACTTCTTCTTTTTCTTGTCAAGTGTGTCAAGATAATATTATTTCTTCAATAACTACATTTTTTTACATTTTTCCTCCTCAAGCATTGACAATATTTTATAAAGCTTCATGTTGATAACCCTAGTGATGCATTCTTGCATAATGATAAAATATGGATTTTCTAAAGAGAAGATATATTTAATTATATATGGGGTCAAAATTCTCTGATTTGGGGATGCAAATTTATTTGTAGGGTGGGAGAAAGGGGTGTGAGGAAAACAACAAGAAAGAAAACATGAGGAAGGGGATGGGAATACCATATGGAAAGTTCATAACAATTTTCCATCTTTACCATTATTAGAATAATTGGTGTTAGCCATTTTTGTCTTGGAAAGGACAATCATGTGACAAAGATTGCATGATAAGAGGTCATGGGGCACCAAGATGGCCCTGATCACGACGGGCAGCGGCTATGTAGCCACACAAATAGACATCATACCAAAGGGCACTTGGTACACTTAGTTTTTTTCCTTAAAAGTGCCCCCTTGGTATGGTGTCTATTTTTCATGGTTGCATAGTTGTTGCCATCACCACATGATGTGACCATGTTGCTATATTGGTTGGGTAGGTACTACCTTTATGTTGTCAGTTTCATGAGCAACTTTTGTAGTTGCATGCAAACGATAAATTTAGTGCAATAAATGGAAAACCATTTTTTTTTGTTGCGCGCAAATGATTGGTGAAGCTTAATCATGACTGAGATATTTAAGAACCATCGATGTATAAGAACCCATTAATTTTCTCCTATACCACTGTCAGTGGTGAGAAAAAACCATGGTGATTAAATGGAAATGGGGTGTCACATTCGATCACATTCTACGGGGTTGAAGGTAATTGTGATGTAAATGCCTTCAAATTGATCGGCAACATAGGCATCTCCCATCTATCAACGTCTCGCTGATATCCACAGTCAATTGCAAGTTGTGGTTACTATTTGGTCAAGGTTATTTGGGTACAACATTTGATTATGGAGCATTCCATTAGCTTTGTAAGCACTATGTGCTAAAGAATGGAATGTATTCTTGAAATGTGTCAACTATTATTGAATAACATGGGTTGGACACAATGTGGAAGACTTTTGATTCATATTACGTTAATTTGTGATGTATGTTTTCCTTATTCAATGTTGGTATGGGGAAAAGTAGTTTATATAAATATGGATATTTTTTTTTCTATTCATCTAAATAAAGAGTTTGTACTTTTGTTACCTTCTTAATGGTGTATGCTAAGGCTTTTTTGTGTGTTGTCACCCTTCACATACATAACTATTCATCTTTTACATCTCCTAGAATGGAAGTCCTCCCATGAAACTATCAGATTCATCTGCACGTTCAAGAATAGGAACTTCCAGAAGGACATGTTATTCACAACATGCTATAAGAGTGGTTTCAAACTTATTTCCACTATTTTTAACTCGCAATTGCCACTATGATTGAACGTTATGTTCTCCATTTGCAACCTAGTTTTATATATCCCTTGGATCTTCTATCAATTTTTCTCCCAAATTGTATGGAATTTTTATAATCCTATGGGCTTGTTGATCAAATTACAAGGGATTATGTTAATAAATATTAAATACTAAGGGATACTTGTTAACCCCTAAGTCATTTTTGGCATTAGTGTCAAATGTTTTGAGATGTCATGAGCATTCTTCTATGTCAGTATGATTCATATTATCATGATATGATTAGCACATTCAAATTGGTTCATATACTTGTGAGCACATTGAGAACATTGATATTACTTTGACATTTGGGAATATTGACATTAATTACTCATTACTATCATATAACATTGACATTGTTATCGTGATTTGATATAGATTTACATTATCATGTTTGATCTTTGAAAAGGAACTCTATGCAAGAATAAAGTTGAAAATGTTTATTTCATCCCATGGTCATATTGGTTGCATTGGTTGAAAAGATTGTTTTTGAGAAATTCCTAATGCAAATACAAGATGTACATCTTTTGTTCCTCGTGGCATTAGTTTGAAAAAGAAAAAGAATTAAAAAGTGGGACTTTATTCCCATCGGCATTGGTGAAGATTTGAGATAAGGAAACATAGTAGATGTAAAGGCCTTTTTTTGACCGATACACATTAACTTATTTATTTTTTAAAAAGTTTGTGAATATCCTTTGGCTTAGGCTAGGGCGTGGCTTGAGAATGCTAAGGATTATGCACATATAGTTAGATTTTCACTGGCTCTTGGCTAAGATAGTTACAGTGAAGAGTTTGTAATAGTTTCTTGACTTCAACACATGATAATGATAGTGAAAGAAAGTTTTTGTGATATAGTTGAATGGTTACCAGGTGTTTCTAATTGTGTATGCTTCGGTTTGAAGATAATTATATGACAGTTGGGGAATGAATTTTGGTGGCAGACAATTGATGGTACCAACTCTCTCTCTCTCTCTCTCTATTTTATTTTGAAAGTCTCTAGTTAGAAAAGTTAATATTGTCTTTATTATTTGTTTATCTCTACATACCATACATGGTTTTGACAATATTTTGGGGAAGGGATTTTAGTATTTTGAGTTTTTTGTAACCCCTAATACGAGTTTCATGCTCGATATTACTATCTTTATTTCATTAACATCTTTAATTAAAAAGAGTAACAAATTTTCTTACTTGTTTAGTGTTCTGGTTAATAAATTGGTTACTCTATGGTCCCGTGTTGTGAATATTGGATGCAAATTATTTTTAATATCTAGTTATGGGTTTGGTTATAAATATTTTGGTTACCTTAGTTAAGGGTTTCTACATGTGTCATACATATTATATTATGTATCAAAAATGACTTTATGTTTTGATGTTTTGAGGATGCTCCACACACAATGCATGTAACAATGCTAACAAGGGATGCAACCCAATTGTAGGAGATGTATATCAATGCACTCCTTGAATAAAGAGTAGATATTCATTCCACTTACACCAAATTTCTAGTGTTAAATGCTCAAATGAGGAAGGCCTTCGCAAAAAATAATGTTACACCTCCATTAGTGACATTTGAACATGGTGAGTCCTCCTTTGTCTAAGGAATTGAATACCTTGAAAATGGAGTTAGAGAATGCACACCACCAATTGAAGGTGAAAGAGGACGAGGTGACATAAGCTAGATTGATGTCTAAAGGCAAGGTAATAACAATAATAGTAGGGACACTTCCTGACCTCTTGAGAGTTATTCTAGACAAATTGAAGGAGGTGTACAATTCTTTTCTTGTTCTTTATAAGGTTGCAACTCAATGTGAATTTTTTTAATAGAATCAAAGGAAATTTATGAAACTTGGAAACTATTGGGGATATAGATTATGGAACTTAAGTTTGCTTCTCAATACTTGTCCAAAATCCCTCCATAGATTGTGAATTTATGCCAAAATTATGATTTTCTTGTTAGAAGTTCATAATATGGAAGGTAATGTTAGAGTGATAATAAAAAAAGATGAAATCATTCAAAGAGCTACAACATTGGACAATACCGTCCCTGCAAAATGAGAATTTTGAATTAAAGGATTTCAAGGAATGGAAAAAGGAATATGAAGGTATTATTTATGTGTAAATTCAAAAGATGGGTGATGGAGATTATCTGATTGAACCTATGTATTATGTGGAAATAGACAAATTAATCTCCACAGATGTTGCATATTCTAAGTTTATTACAGATGTGAAATCTATTATGGATAGTAAGTGCAAGCAGTCCTCAAACATGGTGAATGGTATTACAGATTTTTATTGGCCAACGAGATTTGCAGTGCACAACTGGCATGGAAAATATTGTGTAATTAAATCAATTAAAGAGGTGGACACCAATAAAAAAGAGGAAGAATAATTCGATAGGGAAGTTCAATACAACAATGAGATTTTTCCAAATGGCTAGTTGTCATTTTAGAGATGATTCAACCATTTTTTATGCTTGATGACTGTTTCAACTTCTTTCATGTTTGTTTTACATGTTTTCAATTTGAGCTTTTCTTTGTCATCTTCAACTTCCATTTTGTTGTGCACGTGTCCTTCTACTTTGATTCAATTTGGTTCTCCATGGAGGATTGTATTTTTAGTTCACGAGGGAAATATTTTTGTATTTGGGTTTTAAAAGATGCAGAGACAAATATTCATGTATGATGAAATATTCATGTATGATGAAATTACAAGGAGAATCAAATTACGAGGAGTTGATCAACTCAGTTACATTTATTCTCCTCTTTTGGGTGCTATATTTTGGGTCATGAAAGATGCCTTTGGCATATTCAGTTGTATTGTAATGATGACAATTGACAAGTCAACTTGAAGCTTGTTTTGTCTCTCTTGTGTTATGAAAGACAAATTAGGGTCACTTGCCAAGGAGTTGAGAAAATATTATCTGAGATTATGTATTGGGCTAGGTAGACATAATAGGTAGTATATTTTGCACTTAATTCTTGCAGAGTTTTGTGTTCAATGAATTGTAGAGTTACCATTTAAAATAAATAATGAAAATCTCAGTATGTTTTGTCTCCCACTTCTATTCTCTTTCAATTGCATGAATTTTTATGTCAAGAAGAGATAAATTTATCTTCATGAATTTGATAGGGAAGTTCAATACAACAATGAGATTTTTCCAAATGGCTAGTTGTCATTTTAGAGATGATTCAACCATTTGTTATGCTTGACAACTGTTTCAACTTCTTTCATGTTTATTTTACATGTTTTCAATTTGAGCTTTGCTTTGTCATCTTCAACTTCCATTTTGTTGTGCACATGTCCTTCTGCTTTGACTCAATTTGGTTCTCCATGGGGGATTGTATTTGTAGTTGAAGAGGTAAATATTTTTGTATTTGCGTTTTAAAAGATGACTTGGGCATATTCATGTATAATGAAATTAAATTGACATGAAGTTATTATTCCTTTGCTGAGTTATAAAAGAAAAATCAGGGTCATTTGCAAGAGGTTCTGAAAATTCTAAAAATTCTGAGAGATTTTGTACTGGGTCTCAATACTCATACTCATTAGAGAAGATATTTATATTTACGAAGGACAACGGAGAAAACAATATAGATCATGAATGGATGAAGGAAGTCAATATAGATCATGAATGGATGAAGCCACTACTGATGCTAACAAGCTAGAGGAAGGTTTCCATAAGAAATTGGAGGGGCTTTTTGAACTAGAGCTTAGTGTAAAGTTGTTAAAGAAGGAGAATACTAGTGTGGTAGGTCTAGCCTATGATGCACACATGTAATAAGTTTTTGAAAAGAGAGGAATGGTACGTTGGAAAAATTTCAAGGAGGCATATGTTTTTAGTTTTGTCTTTTTTAGTTTGGTTTCCACATCAGTAACTCTATATCTATCTTTTTTGGTAGCTTGTACACATTTTCTGAGGCGAATAAAATTATGAGGAGTTGAACAACTCGGTTACATTTATTCTCCTCTTACGGGCACTATGTTTTGGGTCCTGAAAGATGCATGTGGCATATTCAGTTGTATTATAGTGATGACAAGTGGCAAGTCGAATTGAAGCTTGTTTTGTCTCTCTTGTGTTATGAAAGACAAAATAGGGTCACTTGCCAAGGAGTTGAGAAAATATTATCTGAGATTATGTATTGGACTAGGTAGACATAATAGATAGTATATTTTGCACTTAATTCTTGCAGAGTTTTGTATTCAATGAATTGTAGAGTTGCCATTTAAAAGAAATAATGAAAATCTTAGCATGTTTTGTCTCCCACTTATATTCTCTTTCAATTGCATGAATTTTTATGTCAAGAAGAGATAAATTTATCTTCATGAATTTCTTATGAATGTGTGATTGCATATTCTGGGTTTCTTTCAAAGAAGGGATTAAATACTAGTTTGTTGAATGTGTAACTCTATCCCAATAGATACGGTAGTGGTACCTTTAGTTAAAATTATTTCCATCATGTATATAAATAAAGAAAAATACACATGTAATTTTTTTTGTCTTTCCGACAGATTTTAATCATATAAGAAAGGTGCAACATGATATATAAAGGAAAATTATGAATTTTTAGAAAGTAATCATCATAGTTCTTATATTTTTAATTCTCAATAGGACATCCATATTAGTGAAATAATTTAAAATAAATCTTATAAAAATAGAGAAATGATTTAAAGTCTACTATTTATCTTGGAATACTAAACTATAACACAAGCCTCAGTTTGAACCTTCAAGAGGGAAAGCATCACCCAAGTGTTTTGTCTCCAGTCATAGACCCAGTGGTCCCCTATACATCTTCCTATTAGAAGTTTCCCTACACTTTAGATGACACTCTAACATGTACCCATGTCTATATTCCTCTCTCCAGTGATGCTCCCTCTCTTTTCTTGGAGGGAAGGGTGTCTATCCTACATCCCTCTTAAAATGCATTTGTAATTATCCCATTACACAAATTCATTATCTATTGATTAGAAACATTAAGATGAGCACACATTATTGATTATTATAGGTGAACCTATCATTCATCTAAGATTATAAAAAAAACATCCATGGATTATAAACCATATCTATATTACAGATTCGCCACAAAATTGTTATACAACTAAAAGTTTTAAAAATGTCTTTCCAAGGTTTGGAATAAGATATATGAAATAAAAGCAAATTAATTACCATCTTAAGCAAGAAGTATTATCACCCTCTAAAACACAACCTATAGAATAAAAGGAACATGCCAAGGTGAAGATGTGCCAATCCAATAACACAAGTATCCACATGCAAGGCTAACTAACAAAGTAAACATCAACACTAAATCAAACCCGGTCTATATAGATAGTCCACATTTGAGTCACCCCACTGCAACCAAATAGGTTGTACACACCTACAATTTTCATAACAAGTATATCCAGAAAATAAAATATGAAAATTCATCATCACATTAGCAAACTACAAGGTAAGATTTAAAAGAGAATAATCTTGTAGACCACATCACTAAAACACCAAATTGGCACTTATGTGATTTTCCAAACATATCCATAATCAAGTACCATAGTCAATGAATCAAATACGCATAAAGAAGATAATACAAAATATCCTAACTATTGATATTTTGTAGCTTTTGTCGAATAAATCCTATGAGACTATTGAATATATATAATTATGTGAGATATAATATATATAGATATATATCTAAAAGAGTATTAGGAGAAATTAATATAATAATGATATATATATATATAGTTACATAATAAATTGTCATTATATTAATCTCATAATAATGTATAGACATGTCCCATGAAGGGACATGTCTCTCCTATCCTCATTCTCAATATAAA
>MU228299.1:3599584-3654403 GCA_018584345.1 Thuja plicata
ATAAAATGAATCAATTAACATTTGTGAGTGAGTGTATGCTGAGATGGCATTCACTCATGAATGTTGGTTGATTTGTTTGGCATTTGTTGAACTAGTAGGTTGATCAAATTCTGAAAAAGGTTTCTCAAAAGTAAATGCTAAGCCCCTTTTAGTCAGATATCTGATTATAGAGAAAAGAATAACATTCATCAAAGTGATCATAAATAGAAAAAGGTTTCATGTTTAGAACAAGTCCCTTTAATACTATTTTCAGATATTATGGATGAATATTTTCTTGTTACATTGATTTCATCAGATTGATATGTAGCATTAGAAGAATTGATTGTATGTTGTTTGTGTTCCATGTATTGCTTAGATCCAACTGGATCTAACACCCCACTTTCTCTCATGATGTAGGTTGAATCCTAAAAGACCTAAATGAAGATGGAGACATGGACTATGAAGACCTAGAAGCTGACAGTCAACTAGCAAGCAACCAACCACAAGGCAATGCATGGAACCCCTACTCCATACTTTTTATCATGCTTTCTATTCTGCAATGTGCTATTTATTTGACATGAAAAGGAAGATGAAATGACACTTGTACATTACATTCAATTTGAATGCACAATGTAATTGATCAATTATAAATTAGAAATTCTGGAATGTGATCAACTCTTAGAGTACAAATGATAACTTTTGACAATGAAGGTAATGACAAAATGTTGATTAATAATATTTGAAGGATAGAATTAATTGGACTCTTCAAAAAATGCAATTTTTCCTATTTATGGTTATTTTGATGCATGCTATAAATTAGGGTAACGATATCTTCCTCTATTTTATCTTCTTCACTTTATTGAGGAAGGTATTCTTATATAGGTTTTTCTTCCTCTTTGAAATTGTTCCTTTTCACCTATATATTATTCTTATCCCTTGTCATCCAAGTCTTCTTCGTGTTGTACAAGACTTTATATTTCTACATTTCCTCCTTCTTCAATTTCATCATACACTTCAACTACCTTAGGTTAATCTTGATTGTTATGATTCTTTTCTTTCTCAACTTGGGTAGATGAGGAAGGATAAACACCTTTAGATGAATATGTTTTCTTATGTAGACATGGTGTTGGTAATTTAGGAGGTGGATATGGAGGCTTGGCTTATTGAGGAGGAGTATACCCTTTTCCTTCTCTAAAGGGCTTGTATTCATTTGCCTCTTATTTCTCTGCAAAGTTCCTTTTCTTGTTTCACTTATTCTTTAGAGGACTCTTTAATTCTAAATTTTCTAAAAACCCTTAACCTCTTGTATGTTTGGGCCCCATCAAGAATCTTAACTTTTTTTTTTTTTTTTGTCTTGGAGGGTCCTTCCTCCAATGTTTTTTTTATAGTTGGTGCCTTATTTTGACTTAGGGTCCCCTTTGAATATTATTATTACTAGATACCTTCTTCATTTTAAACAAAATCTTTATTATAGTACCCCTTACATGAGTTAGAGGATAATAAATCTTAGTAAAACCTTTAGAAAAGGATGGTTTCCTATTTTTGAGCTTCCCTCTCCTTATTTGGAAGACTTCATTCTTCCCTCGATAAGTCTATCATAACATATTGATTAGCTACCTATTCTTAGGTCCATTAGACCACATATTTTTCTCTTTAATACATATCTTCCCATCCATAGCCTAGCATAGCATATGGCTTAGCACACCTATTCTTAGGTCCATTAGACAACATCTTTTTCTCTTTAATACATATCTTCCCATCCATATATTGTATGGTCATGAACATTAAATATGGGTTGATTATACATCTCCATGGACTCATAAAATGGATCGAGTCTCTTTCCATCTTCCTTTGACCCTTTTAGGATTAATATCCCGAAAACCACATTTGTAAATTCAAGTGCATTCTAAAAAAATATCTAATCCTTACCTTGTACTCATCAATGCAACTATCCTAGTGGTATTCTATGTTGGGTTCATGCTTGTAGAATAACCCTATAATTGGAATAATTTTCCCTATATGATCAAACCCATACCTAGTCATTAATAAGTATTGCATAGTGTAATTTGTTAACTCTAATTTTTCTATATTAGCATCTTTTGTGTCTAAGTAGATCTAGGAACCTATCCATATGGGTAAAGTGAACCAAGATTTATACTTTGTGAATATAATCATATATTCTTCTCTCACTTGCCTACATAAATCCTAAAGAACCATCTTATCACAAAGATATTTGGGAAATTTCATGGGAGCTTTATTACATCATGCAACCCTTGTGTAGGTAAAATTTTTGGTGAATGTAATAGTTTTTTATAAATTAAAATAGGTTTTGAAGGGTTCCTGAAACCCAATACAAAGCTCAAGATACAAAAAATATGCCCAAAAAAAAACAAAAGGATCAAAAAATGAGACAAACCACAACCAGGGCCACATCAAAAAATAGAACAGAAGCTAAACTACTGAAAAGAAAACAACACATAGGGACAGCCATAAGAGCCAGGGAAAATAGTCAGGGGATATTCCTGAGCAGGCTAGTCACTTTGGACTCAAGGATCTCCATCTTAGCCTCTGCTTCCTTTATCTTGTGGAGATCCATTGGTTCATCAAGCTCTTTCTTCTTCTTTGAACTAGCCCTAGTCCTCTTTCCAGGTCCCTCTTCAGGCTTCTGCTCTTTTTCCTCACTTGTATTGGCCATGTCTGTTCCCCCTAGTTTTTCTTCCTTTTTTTTCAATGAGAATATTGATATGATCATTAGAGGCTTTCAAGATGTTGAAGCTCTGCTCCGCAATGCCTTTAAGAGTCTCCTCAAAACTTAACATTTTTTCCTCCACTTTTCTGATCCTGGTATCCAACCTCTTCTATTCCTTATCAGTACTATCACCTTTCTTTTTGTCTATCCCATTAACTATGTTCTTGAGCTCACCCACTTTGTAGAATAACCATTTGATAGACCTATGGTTGTCCACCATGCTATTCATGACATTGTTGAAAAGGTTGAGCTCCGTTTCCCTTGTGTTATCACTGAGTACCAATAGAGTCGGGTCAATCAACTCCTCTAGCTAAATCCTACCATCCTCACCTTCAATAACTTTGGGATTAATGACTTGGTTATCCCCATTTTGGCAGTCTTATCATCAAAGTTACGCCACACCGTCTTCCTCCCCTTCGCTGAAACATAGCAGGCAATATTTGCTGTCCTGACCTTTCTCTTTCTCCAAGTTTTTGGGTTAGAGAACTGGGGAGAGGGATTATCTTGGTAATTACCATCATTATCATCTTGGAAGTTTTCCTATGTCTTATCATGAGAGCCAGTTAAAGGGGTTATTCTATGAATCTGGACTTCACAAGTCTTCCAGCTAGTGCTTTCTCCCCTATTCTTTCTCTTTTTATTTTGGTACTTCACCATATAAGGTCTCCCTTTTCTATTTACCTTTGCCACTGGATATCTCTTCCTCATCATATATTTTCATCCCTTCCTCATTGCCATTATACTCCTCCTTAGAAGAGATCATAGCAGTAGTATGTTTCTTGGAGGGTGTCACTACTTTCTCTTTTTTTTTACAGTGTGTATACTGGCAATTCTCTTCTTAGAAGAGGAGCCCAAAGTATTCTTCTTAGTGTCAAAATCCTCTTGATCCACCGAGTGCAAACACTCGATGTCTTTTGTATCCAAAGGGACATAATTAGAGCCAAATACATCCATTCTATCCTCTTTATCAGTGACCTTCCCCATAATTTGAGATTTAAAATACTCATAAATCGGGTGTAAAATACCCTCATGCAGAGTAGGATTAGCAATAGCCTTATCCCTATAAATATTGATATTTTCATTGATAGAAGCGTATAATTTGAACATGATAGAAACCTTCATACCATGTCAAAAGTGGTTCATGAGGACAAAGTGATAGGTTTTGATCCTATCAAACTTGGTATCTAGCGTGACATAAGAGACGATGACCCTCAGGATGAATCTCCACAATATTTTAATCCCTTTTGGTTGATAATAAGTCCCAACCTTGATGAGCTCTTTCTTCTCTTCATCATCCCTCATGAAGTCATTGACTGCAGAGTCTGAAATTTTACGGTCCCTATAAAATTTATTACCCACAATGGGTATGCCAGTAATAATGGAGATAAATTCCTCAGTGACCATATATTTCCTCCCTTCAATCACCACACTTCCCTCATCCTATATTTTCACAAACATTTTGGTCACCGACGGCTTGCCACCATGTATCCTTTCTATAAATGTTGAAATTACCCCTTTCTCTAGGAAATTCTAGATCTTAGTCTGTCTCCTCCATTTCTCACTATCACCAGAGGGTCCCTTCTTTGTCTTTTTCCACCCATTACAAGATTATGGATCAATCTAGAGTTATGGTTATTCAAATAACATCTTAACAGATACTTTCTCACCAAAGCATTCCAGATTGTTGTATTGATATGTCAAAAAAGGTAGGTTTTAACTTAATGAACGGGCACCCAGAAAGAGTGTGAATGGGACTTGGAGAAATTATCCTTCCTGCCAATTCCGTACTTCCCATTAATGGGAAAACCCTTTCAAAACACAACATTAAATTTCATGATTTATAATTTTCATTCCCTCCTTTCCTTGGATTCTGTCGTATTCGACTAAATCCTTCACCTCACGTGGGAGGTCTCCTCTGTGAAGCCATCTGACCAGAGTGTCACTTTTAACTGCCAATTTGTTGTACCAGTAAACAACCTGATAGGCTTCCCTATACACATGGGATATGTGTATCTTGTCAAAGGTATTGAAGAGATTATGGGTTTCTTCTATCATATTAGCAATAGTCCATGACGGTGGGTGTAAATTATTAAGACAATTTATGATATTTCTAGAGTCTCCTTCTAGCCAAAGTTTTTTTATTCCAATATCATGGGCTACTTTGGTGACTTGGAGGGCCGCATTGGCTTCTAAAAAGTGGTTGGTTTGGGTGCCAAGTGGAAGGATGACAACAATAATACCCATACCATAGAAATTTCTGATCACTCCACCACTTCCTGCCTTTCCCAGATTGCCCTTGGCAGCGTCATCAAAGTTGGCCTTAGAACAGCCTTCCGGGGGATAGCTCCAAGTACAATTCTATATTTTTTTGTTGTTCTTCTTTGGGTCACCATTGTTTTATTTTCCTAAAAAAGGGTTAGTATCTCCACAGGTAACAAATTTTTTCATTAAAGCATGGTTGATCTTTTGAAAAATGATTTTGGGAAGAGCATAGAAATCCCTGAAGATACGATTGTTATGCTCCTTCCAAACTCCTCAACACATGTGAGGGAGAGCCCAGGTCCAAATTTTGTGAAAATATGTGTGCTTGAAAGGCAGGTACCATTGGTAGAAAAGGTCCTGGATAGAGGAGGGAAAAAACCATTGCAACCCAAAAGAAGAGAGGAGGGACTGCCATACAGTACTAACATAGGGGAAATGAATAAACAGGTGGTGTAGAGACTCAGCTTGACACTTAAAAAGAACACACCTATTGGGAATTAGGAGGCCTCTCTTTAAAAGGTTATCAATAGTAAGGATGTGATTCTAAAGAAAAATCCAGAAGAAGACATTAATTTTGGCAATAAGGCTAGGGGACCAAGCTTTAGCCCAAAAATTCTTGGCTTCCTGCTATATCTAGAGAGAGTAGGCCGAAGCTACCAAAAAGGATCCATTGGGGGACCCTTCCCAAATTATTACATCCTAATTAGGGGATAAAGAAACCACATTCATAAAAATCATAAGGGAAGCCAAATCCTGAGAGAGAGAGGGAAAGTCCACCCAGGCATTCCCCGCTTTATAGTTACAGAAATGGGAACCAAATTTTTGGTTACACTAGTCCATCCACATATTGTAAGGCTCATAGTACCCAAAGGGACCTAGCTGAAGCCAATTGTATTCCTAGAAGTTTATGGTTTTACCATTATCAATTTTCCATTTTACTTTAGAATTGGCTATCTCTTTAGCATTGAGGAAGCCATTCCAGATGAAAGAGCCTTTCAGGATATCATCATAGCCAAAGAAATAATTAATTGAATAATTAGAAATATACTTATCTTCAAAAATGTCTCTCCATTCCCCCTTGCCATGGAAGATGCACCATATCTATTTCACTTGGAGAGCTTTGTTGAAAGGCCTAATTATCGTTATCCCAAGACCTCCTACACTTTTAGGGAGACAAGCTTTTCCCCAAGCAATAAGATGAAATCTCTTATGCTTGTCAGTCCTCGACCAAAGAAATCTTCTTTGAATTTTTTCCATTACCTCTGCAATTTTTATAGGTATTGAGAAGAGGATTAAGGCATAGGTAGGAAGGTTTTGCAGAGTAGATTTGACCAACTAGATCTTTCCCACTTGACTGAGAGTGATCCCCTTCTAACCTACCAGTTTCCTGTTGAATCTATCAATGAGTTTTTTCTAGAATGCATCAGTGGACTTAACATCTAGAGGAAGACCCAAATATTTGAGGGAAGAGAACCAATGCCACAGCCCAAGATATTTTCTATTCTTCTTTGTCTTTCCTCATGGGTGTTAATAAAGAAGAGGGAGCTATTTTTCCAATTGATTGATTTCCCAATAGCTCTAGTGTAAGAGTTAAGAAAGTTTTTAACCACTCTATATTCTCTCACCAAATCCTCCCCACCTAAAATGGTATCATCTACAAATTGTTGGTGAGAGAAAATAGTATTTCCAGAGGACGGTCTGATGCCTTTCAATTCCCCAATAATCCTTTTTTTTGTAATCAATCTCCCAAGGCGCTCAACCAAAATAATGAAGAGAATGGGAGACAAGGGGTCTCCTTCTCTCAATCCCCTAGAATATTTAAAGAAAGCGGATGGAAATCCATTGACCAGAACTACTAGAAAAGGGGATGATATGAGTTGATGGATGATCTTTCATGTGTTCAAGTTGAAACCAAAAGCTCCAAGCACCTTCAGCAAGAAGGACCAATCAACATGATCATAGGCCTTGGAAAATTCAAGCTTGAGAAGGAATCCTTCCCTCTTACCAACATCTAAGGAGTGGATCACTTCGTGCACCACCATGATGGAATCAATAATTTGTCTGCGCAGAACAAACCTTGACTTCTGGTGAGAAATGAGAGAGGGGAGCACCTTGAGAATTATGATGGTGATGACTTTATAAATTATCTTGTAGAAAGAATTGTATAAGCTTATGGGTTTGAAGAGCTCCATAGAGTTCGCCCCTGGGACTTTTGGGATAAGAAATAGGAATGTAGCATTAAGCTCCTTAATAAGGTCTTTGGATCCATAGAATTCCTGCACTACTTTGACCACATCAAATTTAACCACTTCCCAGTACCTTTGGAAGAAAAACATTGGGAAACCGTCTGGTCCTAGGGCCTTATCTCTAGGAAGAGACTCTAGAGGATTTTTACTTCTTCCATCTTAGGAATAACACATAAAACTTTGTTTTGATCTTCAGAGATGATTTTGGGTATGTTGCTCAGGAGGTCCTCCTGGTCCTCCTCAGAGAGCTCATGGTATTTTGAGAGAAGGGAAGAGAAAAAAGGAGTTGCTTCATTATTTATATCATTGTCATTTGACAAGATTTGATCCCCCCTCTTTATGCTACTGATCTTGTTTGCAGCCTTGTGTTTCGTTATGGACAAGTGGAAGAACCTAATATTTTGGTCCCCCTGCCTTAACCATATGGATCTTGATCTCTGCTTCTAGAAAATTTCCTCCTTCTGTATGACCTTGTGGTACTCCAATAGCAGATTTATTTTCTTTTTTTAATCTGTCCTCATCATACCCTTCTCTTTGGATTTCCTCTTGGAATAGATTTAGATCTATTATAGCCTTCTCTTTGGAAGAAAATATATCACCAAACTCTTTCTTATTCCATTTCTTGATATTTATCTTGATTTTTTTGAGTTTTTAGCCACCCTGAACATAGTCAAGCCTTTAATATCAATATTCAACCATTCTATTATTTTGTTAGTCAGATTAGGATGAGAGGTCCACATCTTCTTGAATCTCAAGGGGGGGTTCCTTTTCTTAATAAGTGGGTCCAAAGAGAGAGACAAGGGTGTGTGGTCTGACCCAATCCTCACCAAGGATGATAATTTTATATTGTTGGAATTCAGCCAATCTATAGTGATCAAAGCTCTATCCAGCCAGACTTGGATGCACTCTTTCTGAATTCTCCTGTTAGTCTAGGTGAAGCTTTCACCCTAAAGGTCCACATCTAAGAGGGCTTGATAGTTAATGAAGTCCATAAGATCTTGTCTACTTTCCGTTTCTAGAGTGATGCCTCCCTATTTTTCCCCTTCTTTAAGGGGGGTATTGAAATACCCTATAATTATCCCCTTAGAGAGATAAAAAATGGATGCTATGCTTCTAAGTTTATCCCAATAAGATCTTCGACCTTTTTTAGAGTTAGGAGCACAGATATTCATGATGTACCAACTATCATTATCCTTTATGTTAGTAAAATTTAGAAGTAACAAATTACTTTCTTTGTTGATGACTTTAGCCTTCAGGTGAGAGGACTTCCACAGAGTCATCAGACCTCCAGAGGCTCCATCCAAGCTAGTATCAATCATTTCCATTGTTTTACAAAATTTTATGCACTCTAGTTTTTCCTTCTTCATCTTAGTTTCCTGGATTAACGTCATATCTAGTCTATGATCCCTTATCATATTCCTAATAACATCTAGCTTATGTGAACCATTAAGCCCATGAATATTCCAAGATATTAGCTTAATTTATTTCTGGATGTGCATGCTTCCTAGATGGTCTTTTGGGTTCCATCTGCTATATTATTTCTGGCTTCTTCTTTCCGAATCTTGCTTGCTTTCTTTCTCCTTGGAATTTTTGATTTGGCCCCCATGTTGGCTTTAATCCTACTCCTAGTTTCTGCTAGGGAGACTAGGGAGGGATCCATGCTATTCTTTTTCTTCTTCTTGTGACCATTAGTCCACTCTCCCTCTGTCCCTTTTTTGTATTTCACAAAGAGTTCTTCCATTCTTGTCAGTTTCCCCAAGGTGACTAATTTTAGCAGTTCTTCCATTTTGAATACCTTCTTTGGTGGATCAAGCTTTGTTCTTTGATTAGGGTTTGATTCCTGAGAGGAATCACCCATCGACATCTATTTCTTAGTTATGAACTATCCATCCTCCAAAGATAGTTCTAAGGAACCTGGTGCAAAGGAGAAGATGTCCATCTTGTGTGGAATGGGGCTAGAGTCTATCCCTTCACCATTTCTTAGCTCTTCCATGGAACTATCCTCTCCTGAGGCTTGATGCGGGTTATTTTCTTCTAGAACATTTTTCAGACCTAGCTAAGGGAATAAACACCACCATATCCAAAATATTATCATTTTGAAGCAGGGGGTTCTCCACATTACCTTTTTTTTTGTTGTCTAAGCTTCCATTTCCTCTTGGCTCTTTTTTTTTGTTTCAAGAATCACCATTGGAGAATCCTTTTTCTTCCATACTTTGTTATTTTTTGCTTCAGTCCCCTCCTGGATCTTCTAGATTTTTTCCATTGTTGGGATTGCTGGTACCGAGTCCTTGGTATTTCCTGCTATTGTTTGGGCATTCCTAGATTTTTCCTTGAATAAAACTAGGCACTTTTTGTCTACATGTCCATCTTTCTTGCAATGAAAGAAAGCAAAGGGCACACTTTCATATTAATCCAATTTCTGTAATCTTTTTCTCAGTTTGGAATGAATCTCTATGATCTCTGGCATGTCTCTTCCCACTTCCACCCCTATGCATATCTTGGCATAGGTTAGACACCTCCTAGAAACCGTCACTGGGTCAATCGATAGAAGTTCTCCAAAGGATTTGGCTATTCTAACAAATACATCTTCATACCAAAATTCTAGGGGGAGTTCTGGTAGCCTTACCCAAACATGGGCTTGGATATAGAATGAATCATTAAGATCCAGTTTGGGAGACCATTTCTACAGGGCTAGAGAGGATTTCCCTATAGCCCACGCTCCAACACATAAGATCTTAGCATAGTCCTCTTGGCATGAGAGCTCAAAAGAAAGAAAGCCCTTCGCCATAGCTATTATTTCAACTTGACCCTTTAGGTTCCATTTTTCCTTTGCAAAAGCCCTAACTATGTCAATATTTGACCTCGACCTGACAAATTTACTAACCATATTAAGACACATGGTAGAAATATCATGGGAAACCAGTTCGTCAGGTAGTGCAATAACAAAGTTACCCTTTTCCTTATCAGAGAGGTCCTTTATAAGTGGGAAAGAAGAATTTCCTATGGGCTTAATCCCAAATAGTGTTGATTAAAAATGGTACAGGGAAAAATATTCCTTGTTACGTGACTGAGGCCCCGTATTTGCATTTGGACAGGGGAAAACACTAGATTTCCCCACCATCCCCACATCCACTTTACCTAGATCTTTCTGTCTGTTACGTTGGACCCCATCCTTGTTTTTTGTGTCTTTAGTGTCCTGATCCGCCAGAGGGCCTCCTTCACGGGCTCCCATAGTAGCCCTCGGTGCCTGTAAAGCTGGTTTCCTTCCTAGGCCCGAATTCAAAACTTCTCCCACTCCTGTTCTCGCTCTGCTCATTGTGCTAAGCGAATATAATAGTTTCCAAAACTTTGAATCTCTATTGTAGTCTCCATTGAAAACATTTTTTGTGGAATCACCCATCTAATGCCTAATTATTGTAAAAGTAAAGATATCATTTAGAACACAGTAATAAATTCTAAACTCCTTTCCAAATTCAAATGAGGATTATGTATATAAAATATTGATTTTCCTATCTCTTCATTAGCCTAATGCATCCAAACCCAATAATGTAGCTTGTGGAAAAAGTACATAGACAAGGTAGGATTTTATATAAAACTCAATACCACTCTTTACTAATATTAGTTGCTCATGAAGAAAACCATTGATAATTTTCCCCAGTATATGTGTTCTTTTCTTGCCAAGATTTTATTATTAAATAAGAGAATCCAAGGGTGGAAATCCTTGGTAGTGGGGAGGCCAATTATCCTTTTTAACAAAGTAACCTAATACTTTGCATCTTCATGGAGCATGATCATGTGGATAACTCTATATAGTTTGGTTAGCACCTTTCTTAGTTTTCCCAACATATTTTAATTAATTTATTCAATTGGATTGCTACATTTTTGTAGCACTCATTCCCAAGGGTAAAATTCATAACAACATGCTCATTATACATTGGTATCCACAATAATATTTACATGTTATAGGTAGATTATCCAACATAATTACTCCAAAAGGACCAATGAATTTTCTTTGTTCATTATTATAATTGTTTACACATACCATCACCTAATTTGGAGATTGGAGAGCTACTTGGAAATTAGCTACCTAAACTAGGTCTGACCTTGTCCACAATCTAGCCTATGATGTCCTATTTTTCTCATTTCTCATTATTTTTAGAATTCACTTCATGTTCACATGTCCTAAATCTTTATCTAATTGGATCATCCAAAAAAGTTAGCACCCGTAATTGGATGGTCAGTTAGGCCCTATTTTGGCAATTTTGAGATTTATGTCCATTTTTCTTGATCCATATACATATCTCCCCATCATCTAGCATCCACCCTATCCTCTTAGCCTCCAATTAAAATCCTAGTGCTTTCTCCTAGTATCAAAAGGCCTACCTATGGATTCTTATTCCTAGGAACAAAATTCCCAAGGCACTTTTTTCTTTGGGGATTGAGCCCAAATTTGAATCGGATCCTTATTTCAATGTTTTAGTCATAATTTAGATCCCATGGCCAGTTTGGCTTAATTTTTAATCCTTAAATGTGTGATGAGGTATATAAACACCCTATCTCTCCTCTTTTTGGTATCCATAATCCATTAGCAACCACAAGCAATAAATTAAAGAAGCAATCAAGCAAATTCAAGATTTTAAGGCAAGAATCCAAGATCTAACATCTCTCCAAGAATCCAAGGCATTTTGAAGGAAATCTTATCCATTTTTTCAACACTCTCTCCCATGATGTCGAAGTAGAGGATTTCTCAATAAAGAAAGAAGATGCTTTATTCATTCTCATGCATTCTACCTCCATAGCAAGTGTTCAATCATGCATAACAATATTGAACATCTAAGAGTGGAATTCATAGATCCATGCATTTATGAAGGCATCCTTGATTCCTTTCTACATTTTAAGGTAAAAAAGAAATATTATGAATATGTGTGATCTCAATATCTGTTCATGAAGGTATTGGCAAGGTAGATATAATATTTACCTTCATATTTACTTTTCTTTATGAAATATTATTTAATTTTAAAGGTTGATACATATGTAGGGGTTTGACCAAGGAAAACCCCTTTCCACTTTTTTTTGTACAAGTACAAATAACATAGTTTTTAAAACATTTCCCTAAAGATCAGGATCTATGGGACTATCAGTCAAAATTCTGGGCAGAACCCTTGGGAACAAAATATCCAGGCTTCTTATTCTCTGGAACAAAATGCACAAGGCAGTTTTTCCTATTTGAACAACTTTACATGCAGATTACAAGTCAGTAAAGCCTTTGGGATCCCATTTTAGGTCACTGTGGCTTCCTGTATGTTTCTGCCAGTCTGTATTTTCTCAAAACTACTTATATTTTCTTAAATAATCATCTATATTACATCATTAGATCATTTCCCCAAGTTCATAGCATTTTAATCATAATTATCAAAGGATAATTGCACTCACTTAGCGGTTAATTCTTACTTGGGCCTATTGGTTCATCTTCCTTCTGATTGTGCATTAGGAAAAGGTGGACAAGTCTCTCATATACCTTGTTTCCATTTTCCCACTATACATTTTGGTGAACCTGATACATGACATTTCCATTTTGATTTTGGTGTTATATACCCTTTATCTACATCAGATTATAAATTTTCCATTTCATAGTTAGATGTTTTATTCATTAGATTTTATTATCAATTCAATTAATGTTTCCTGAATTTAATGATTGTTTGCATATCTTTATCAAATTCTATATTTGTAATTGATAGATCTATCTTTTCTTTCTTCTCTTGTACATGAGTGTTAATGAGCTTAATTAATGGCTCTATTTTGTCTATGTCTTTCATGTTTTGATGGTTTTGTCAGGGATACCTAAATACTATTAATCTTTAAATACCTTATTTATTACGTTTCATGTTGACTTTCTGGATGGAATTTCTAAACCTGTTATGGTGGTTATAAACTTATCTCCATGGTTCCTTTTTGGTTAAATGATGAAAGCTAGTACATGACCTCTTTCTATGTGAAATATTCATATTAATTATGCATGTGGATATAAAAATGTTTATTCTCATGTGAAATATATATGCCTATGTTTTGTGCACTCTAATGTTATAAACCAGGAGTGTAGACAAATAGTCAAAATCCGTGTAGTAAGGAAGTTATAATAGCCAACCAGTTGAAGAAAAGGTATGTATGATAAATATTGAAGAAGTCAACAACTGATCACCTACAACTCATGATTAGGAGTGGAAATTTAATGATCATACGTGAAGTATAATAGATCTAGGGATATTTGTTCTGCTATATTTCCTCTATAATACAAATAGTTTTGATTGTTTCTCATTCAGAGCATAAATCCATTTCCTTGTTTCATGTTGTAATAAACGACATCCTACTATGAACATAGGAGTGGAATTGTTGTTAGATAGGAGTTTAATTTATATAAATAAGGTCCATATACTCCTTCTAAGGGGGTTAGGACTACATCTATTGTAATTTCTAGTTTTCAGTTTATTGAAGAACAATTTCATCTATCTTAGTATGAGAAGACTCACTAAGGGGGCCAACTTAGTGATTATTATAGTCTTAATGTTTAGTAGACATTTTTCATCTAGTACTTAGTTGTTGTCTAGGCAGTTGACTATTCTTGCAACCAATTCAAATCCCTTCATATGTCTATTCCTATAGCCAAAGCAGACAAAGTAGTTCCTGTTTGTTTGTCAATGGATTTCATCTCTATTAATATTTTGAGTTAAGTTTAAATGGTAGTTGTAGTTAAGTTTAAATGGTAGTTTTTGTTAAGTATTTCAACTATTTAATTTATATGTACTTTTTTTCTAGCATTATTTCCCTCCAGTTATAGATAACATGGCTACAATTGAGTTCCTAGTGCATATACCTTGCTGACTCATTTCAAGTATACATCCCCAGGTTGAGAGAAAATGAGCCTTCCTAGTGGCGAGATAGTTTCTTAGCATAGATATCTAATCTCTATGTTAAGTTTCTAAGGGATTAGATATTGAAACAATTAAAGGAGACCAAAATTTTTGGTGTCATTGTTAGAGATGGTGTCAAACTAGGGAGACTTTTGCAATCATTTGAGAAGTAGTTTATTTTTAGTAGCTTAGAAGTTTGTTTTTAAGTTTTTCCTTCATTTTTATTAAGTTATGCCCCACTTCTATTACTGATTCAATGTCTCATGCATAGAGAAAGAAGAAGAGATTATCTTGGGAGATTTCTTCCCAATGACCCTTATCTTGATAACCAGCTAGGCGAGCTCCTCAATAATCCTGAAGAAGAAGAAGAAAAAGAGATAAACCCTTATGATGATATATTTACCAATTTATATAATCCTCCACCTTCAGACCCGGTTGACCAAAATCCTTTAAATCCAATTTCTTTGATATTCTATCAAGCAAGGATGGTTGTTGTAATTATGCCTAACCATGCAAATTTTGAATTCCCTATCACCGACCAAAATCATATCAATAACTTCAAGAACATTCTTGCCTCAGACCTTCCTAAAGTCTATGGTCTAGTAACAAAGAATCTAGATACTTTTTTGTTTGAATTTGATATCCTCTGTAGGAGCTATGATTACACCACAGATGCTCATAGGATTAAGCTATTTCCTACTATTTCAAAGGAATCAACATTAAGATGGTTTATGAGTCTAGGAAGGGATGTTGTTGAAAGTTAGGATGATATGAAAACAATATTCCTTGCATAGTACAAAGAATATTTTAGAGGTGGTGATATGAGGGGAGATAATATCTTTAGGATGCAATAGAAGGAAGATGAGAGTTTGGAAGACTATATTGCAAGGTTCATGTTTATTTTGTAGAATCCCCCACATCATGAACTTAATGAGGAGTCTCAAAAGTTTCTCTTCCTTGAGAGGATAAATGAAAGTTGCATAGAAGCCTTGGATTTGATGGAGAAGGAGATATCACTCAATATCCTTGGGATGATATCTATGAAATTTGCATAGAAGCCTTGGATTTTATGGGAGGAGGAGATATCACTCAAGATCCTTGGGATGATATCCAGAGAAGTTGTCAAGAAGGGAAGAGGTTACCAATCTTGTATGCAAAAATATACCAAAAATGAATTCTCAAGGATGGAAATCACTCATTTTCTATTAGACTTCAAGCAAGACATCATAAACAATATTGATACCCAGTTTGACACACTTCAGGCCAAGAAGAAGAATGAGGGATCATAAGAAATGTTAGCATAATATTACCCTCACTATAGATAGAAGAAGCAGGACTAAAAATGCAAGATGGTGGCCAAAATTGATAGAAAGAAAATTTCACTAGAGTTCAAGACAATTGAAGGAGATGATGAAAAAAAATCTTCATTTATCAAAGAAGGCCATTGGCTCCAAGACAAGATATGCCACCAGACCTATTATCTTTTAGTGGTCCTTACGCAAATTATTATTCTCCTAATAACCAATGGCAACCCCAATATCCTTCAAATTTTGGAATTTGACTACCTTAATATCCTTAAAATTTTGGAAGCTATCCACCTCAACCTTGGAATAATTATAAAAATGAATGGCCCAATTACAAAAATCCACCATCTCAATGGAAAAAACATATGGGAATTGGAAAAAACCTCAAGGAGGCTAGCAGCCACCTCAAGGGAATTGACAACAGACATTTCAATGGAGAGGAGGAAAACACTAGCCAAACCAGTCCACTGGTTACCTGTAACCACCTCCATAGCCTTAGCAGCAAGCACTGATGCCTCCTCATAACCAAAATTCTATCTCACCTAGACCTACTAAATTTCCAACATAACCTATCCCAAATCCTAATAAAAAGACACAATAGAAGCCTATTATTCTCCATACCCAAACCAATATCCTCCTTATGCTATTGGCATTAGTGATATACATCTCAGGTTAGGTACAACTTTACAAGTGCCTTCTTCCCTACTCATAATCTAAACACATATATAATAAGTAGAGAAGGATAGTGTGTTTAGTCCATTTGATCAACCAAGTTAGATAAAAGAGTCAGAACTACTCCAAAAATTTGATGTAGTACCCCCTTTTCCTCAAAGATTAAAGATGACATTGAAAAAATAGAAGAAGGAACCCACATTTGATCTTATAGACCAATTGAAGAATATTTTTCTTAAGATCCCTTTATTTCAAGCTATCATTGATGTTCTAATTTATAGAAAAGATATTAAAGAGGCCTTCTTAAAGAAACCAAGAAGAAAGAAAAAGGATTTGCAAATAGTTCATGTAGTAGATCAGTTAGCATATATAATGCTTGGAAAGGTAGTTATCTCTACTTTGATCTTGGTAGTACTGTAGTTGACATTGTTATCAATATATTTTGAGTCAAATATGCCTTAATAGATCTAGGTTTTAACATCAATATCATATGTACTAAAGATGGCTTGAGTGGAAGCGGGAGTGGGAGGGAATTTGAAAGTCGGTGAAGGCGGGAAAAGCAAAGCTAGAGGAAATAGGGTTTCTGCAACTGCAGGAGACAAACAAACTGTAGGATGATCAATAGATGAGGGCTCCACTAAAGATTTGAAAGATGTCATTGACCCTCCTTTTCAAGATGGTGGGCCAGGAGAAAGATCCAAAAGCTCGGTGGCAGAAAAAAGTGATCAAGCTTTGAACAGAAACCTATTGAAAGGAAGCTGGTCATCATTATTTGGGATTAAACCAATAGGAAAATCTTTTTTTCCTAGCATCAACAATATATCAGACCCTAACACTAGGTATTATGGTATTTCCATACCTGATCCTCTTGTGGAGCATACTATTTCTACAATGGCTCTTACTCTGGTAGGAAAGTTTATGGGAATAAGACCCAATATTGAGCTAGTTAGGGAGGTTACCTATCGTAAATGGAAAATCAAAGGACAAGTGGATATAGCAGCAATGCCAAAAGGGTTTTTCTCTTTTGTATTCTCAAATAGTAAAGATCTCTCAAAAGTGCTGTGGAGGACCCTGGATATTTGGCAAGTCATCGTTGGCTCTCCAAAAATGGGTTACGAATCTGGATCTCAACGCTGAAATATTTGATTTTTCCCATGTCTGGGTGAGATTACCTAGCCTCCCAATGGAATACTGGCATGAGGACATTTTTTTTGGCCTAGCGAGTGCATTTGTGGAACTGCTTTTGATCGATCTGATGACAACAACTAGATCTAGACTTGTATATGCGAGAATCTATGTGAACATTCACCACAAAATGGATCTGCCAGAGGTCATCACCATCAACTCCAAATTGGGTAAGTACATCCAATCTATTGAATATGATTCACTTCCATTTGCTTGTTTTACTTGCAAAAAAGCTGGTCACTGGGCTAAATAATGTCATTTGAAAAAATGAAAAGAAAAAGAAGACCAAAAAAGGGAACAAGATCTTAAAAGAGAACCTAAAAAGGTTTGGAAGCAGAAGGTAAACCCTAATGAAAAATCTATTGGAAAATCTAATCAAGGTCGACAGGAGAACAATATAGAGAACTTAAATAGTAAAGAATCAGATGAAAAACTGATTCCTGAAAACAAAATTAGCTTGGAAAAAGATAAAATAGATCATGAAACTAATAAAGACTCTAGTATTGAGCAGGGGATACCTAAAGAGAATGAACCAGAAGACATTAATAAAGCCAATATAACAAATGGGCCAGAAGGTTTAACCCCATCAAGGGTATCCCCTACCATTGGGGGAAATGAGAAGCAATAAAATTACTCAGAAGATAGTGAGGATGATTCCCTTTCCCCTATATCAGCTCTATGGAGTGAAGAAAACATGGAGACAAATCTGAACCCAAAAAAACACTTTGAAAATCAAGAAGCCCCTTGGTCACAGGTTAAGAAAAATAAAAGCTACATCAAAAACCCAAGCAAGAAAGATGACCATAACAGCTATCTATCGCTTGATTCTGGGAAAAAACAAGAATGTATTAGTCAAGGGGGAGTTCAAACTAGAAGAAAATTTAAGGCAGATGTGGGTACTCCAAAAAGAAAAAAAGGTAGGGAATCACAGAAGAAAAAAAGAGAGAATGAAGAAAAGAAGAATATTGTGGATGGTAAACAAAGAACCATCCATGAGATATGTTCCCCAAGTCTTTAATATGAAAGTTATCTCTTGTAACATTAGAGGGCTTAACAACCTCCATAAACAAGATGTTCTTAGGAACATGGTAAGAGATAGAAAAACTGATATATTACTAATAAAAGAAACCAAGATGACCAAGGAAAAATTAGAAAAGATGCATGTTGCAAAAGACTATGGTAGTATTGGAGGTGACTCGAAGGGAGCTTCGGGTGGAATAGGCATATTTTGGAACACTAAAAATGTAATGTGTAAGTTAATTGTCAGTGAAAAGAACATTTTAGTGGTTAAGATTAATTATCTCAAGGAGAATTTTAGCTGGAACCTTATCAATATTTATGCACCTAATACTAGAGGTGGTAGGAAAAAATACATGCAGAGATTGAAAGATATCAGCAGTAGCAACCAAGAAACTTGCTGGATGATAATAGGAGATTTCAATACTCCTCTTAAAAATGAGGAAAAAAAGGGAGGAAATGCTTCCCAAATTGATAATAGATCTGATTTAATGGAATTCATTAGTGAGGAAGCCCTCTTAGATATTGAGCTGGAAGGTATTGACTATACTTGGTCGAATAGATGCATAGGGAAAGATCTAATCCAAGTCAAATTGGATAGAGCTCTGTTAACCTTTGACTAGTTGACTAGATACTATTGCACTCTCTTAGCTAAACTCCATGTAGGCTCTGACCACTATCCTATATCCCTGAATATAAATAAGATCAATGGCAGAAAAAACATCCCTTTCAGATTTGAAAGAATGTGTTTAGCTCACCCTAACTTAAAAGAAAAGATAGAGGAATGGTGGAATCCTATTATTAAAGGGGGAGCTATGTATAGAACGACAAAAAAATTGAATAATATCAAAAGCAATCTCAAAAAATGGAATAAAGAGGTTTTTGGGGACATTTTTCTCACAAAAGGGAACCTGTAGAATGAAATTAAGGAAATCCAGAATAGTATCCAGAAGGAGGGCCTTTCGGATGATACTAGAACTAAGGAAAATAAACTGCTAGCAGATTACCACAATGTTATCACTAAGGAGGAATCCTTTTGGAGACAGAGATCTAGAGCTCTTTGGCTGAAAGCTAGGGATAAAAATACCAGATTTTTCCATATGATGGCCATGAAACACAAAGCAATTAATAAGATCACTAATCTCCACTCAAAAGGTAAAATTATGAGGAAGGAGGAAGAAATTAGATCTAAGATGTTAAATTATTTCTCAGATCTTCTGACATAGGATAAAGACTTGAATAGCTCTAATCAGGAAGAAATAATATTAGCTATTCCTAAAATTGTTGAGGATCACTCCAAAAAAATGCTCAAATCTATTCCTTCGAACAACAAAATCAGTAATGCTGTCTTTTCCTTCGAAGGAGAAAAATCACCAGGCCTTGATGGCTTCCCTATGCTCTTCTTCCAGTAGTTTTGGGAGATTATTGGTTAATATGTTCAGGCTGCTGTTAAAGAATTCTTTGTGACTAAATGTCTTCTCAAGGAATTAAATGCTACCTTCTTGGTTCTTATCCCCAAGAAGCCTGGAGCTAATACTATGGAGGATTTTAGACCTATCATCTTGTGCAATTCCCTATACAAGATTATTTCTAAAGTTATTACTTCCAGACTGATTAAGCTGCTCTTGACTTTAATTTCCCCTAGAAAAATGGCTTTGTTCCTAGGAGACAAATCCTTGATTCTATTATTGTGGCTCATGAGAATATCCACTCCCTAGAAAAGCCAAAAAATAGGGCTTTATAATGAAGCTGGACCTCTCTAAGGCTTATGACAGAGTTGACTGGCACTTCCTAAAGAAGGTGCTGAAAGCTTTTGGTTTTAGCAAGGATATTATTAAAATCATTATGCAACTTGTGACTACTGTATCCTCTTCTATCATTGTGAATGGGGGATCTTCTTCCTTCGTTAAACCTTCTAGAGGGCTAAGACAAGGAGAACCTATATCTTCCATCCTCTTTGTTATCCTAGTTGAGTGCCTGGGGAGGTACATCCAAATAATGGTGGAAAAAGGAGATATACGGGGCATTCAACCTTCTTCTGCAAGACTTATCCGTTCCCATGAGCAATTTGTGGATGATACTCTCATAATGGGAGATTCGACTATAAAATAAGATAAAAGTCTTAAGAAAGGCCTCTCTATCTATACCTTGGCCACTGGCCAATTAATCAATTGGAATAAAACTTCCATATTCTTTATAAACACCCCAGAAGAAAGAGAAAAGAAAATGTAAAATATTCTTGGTTGTACTATAGGGAACCTTCCATCATCTTATTTAGATCTCTCCCTTTGTGTCAATCCTCCTGAAAGATTCTGGTATAAACTAATTGACAGATATAACAATAAGTTTGCAAGATGGAATGGGTCTCTCCTCAGCAATGCGGGAAAGCTCCAACTTTTGAAATCAACTCTTCAGAATCTCCCTGTCTATGCTATGAGCCTGTTTAAAATCCCCCATAAAATTGCTTATGAAATTGAGAAAATTCAAAAAAGATTCCTTTGGTCTGGGGTTGAGGAAAAGAAAAGAATTAGCCTGGTATCTTGGGAGAAAGTGTGCAAGCCTAAAAAACAAGGAGGCCTTGGGCTGCGAACCATCAAAAATATGAACCAAGCCCTCATGGCTAAACAATTATGGAGAATTTATGGAGATCAAAAGGAATCGAACAACATAATTAAAAGAAAGTATCTTTTCCTATACAACACCTTGGAGGATTTTATAGGGGATGACAATTACACTAATGGTTCTTTCATTTGGAATAGTATCAAATCCACTAAAGAGCTTATAGTTAAAGGGAAAAGATGGAAGCTGGGAGATGGTAGAAGAATTGATTTCTGGGATGATGAATGGATTCAACCTGAGCCTCTGTCTAGCAACATTGATTGGAATCAAAGAATTGAGAGATGCAAAGAAACTATTGGATTGAAAGCGGTAGACTACTGGCAGGACAATAAATGGAAGAATCTGGGAGAAGTTGATAAAAGATTTATTCCCGTCCAACAAGATCTTCAGACCTGGTATATTAAAGATAACATCCAAGACTTGATTGTTTGGAATCCTTCATTGGATGGTAAGTATACTATGGCTTCTGCTAATAATATCATCACTAAAAGAGAGGAAAGGACACCTTGTTCTTTTGTGTGGTATAAATTTCTTATACCTAAAATTGATTTTTTCTTTTGGCTCCTAATTCAAGACAACCGCTGACCCTTGATAATTTGTCTAGAAAAGGGATTTATATTGTTAATAGGTGCAGTCTCTATTTTGAAAATGCTGAATCCTGTGATCATATTATGCTCCATTGTCCTTTTACTCGCAAAGTGTGGGACATTATCTTTTGAAAATGGAATCTTTGTTAGTGTTTTCCTTCTTCTTGGCAGGACTTTGTCACCCAATGGAGCTATCCACCAAAGAACCTTATGGACAAAGGCCTCTGGCTTCTCATTCCTCCTCACTTTTGCTGGAGAATTTGGAAAGAACATAATAATAGAATTTTCAGAGATACTCTGGCTTCTCCTGAAGTGATTGGTAACCATATATGTAGAGCGCTGGAAGAAAACTTTACTTTTGCTAAATCAAAATCTATTTTCACCAAAAGGGAAAGTGACAGAAATAACGAAGAATCTAATCCTAGCAACCTGAGATCCATGGCTACCTAGATTTCACCTCCTGAAGACTGGGTTAAAGGTAACTTTGATGGGGCTGCAAAAGGCAACCTGGGAAATGCTGGAGGTCGAGGCATAATTAGAGACCATTATGGAAATTTTGTTGGTGCTATTTCTTCCCCTCTGGGAACCCAATCCAATCATAGGGCAGAGGCTATGACAACCCTCAATGTTATTATGCTGGCAGAGGAAATGGGTTGCATAAAAGTTTGGCTGGAAGGTGATTCCTTAAATATTATCAATAATATAAAAGGTATTTGTAAGGAATCCTAGACAATTGAACACATTATTGATAAGATAAATCATATTGCATCAAATTTTTCCTGTTTCTATGCAACTCATAATTTTAGGGAAAAAAACCAAGTGGTGGATAGCCTTGCCAATTTGGGAGTTAAGAATGAAGTCACGTACAAGTGGCACGGGAACAAAAAAATCAATGATGAAGTGGAATCATTGCTCAATTATGTTAGGTTCAATCACAAGACAGGTGAAATTAATCGCATTAATCATTCTAGTTAATGAGGATAAGACCTGGGGTACAGTGACAACAGTTTATCTCATGATCGGTAGCATTGGTGATTTCTTCCTTTATACTCAAGTTAACTGGGATTTCATTAATAACTCTGTGATTTCTAAAATCTGCAACTGCATTCAATGGAATATTAGTATGAAACAAAAATGTGAAGGAGACTACACTAAGACTAAAGAGAATGAAGATATGGGGGGGTGATTTGAAGAGAGAAGAACCAGTGGTTTGTAGTTGGAGGAATGAAAAAGAGGTGTGGAACAAGCTCAAGAAAGGCAAAGTCCACTGATATTTGAAGCACCTTCATGGTAACAACAAAGATGTTACAAAGGCCTTTGTCAATGGGTGGGATGATGGTAAAGTGAACATCCTCAGCAAATCTATCAAGCTTACTCTGGCATATTTGGCTGAAATCACGGGCCTTCCACTGTAGGGAATGCAATTCATTAAAGATAAAAAAGAGGGCAACAAAGGGTACAAAAAATTCCCCAAAACTGACGAGGAAAGGGAAATGCTGGTGAAGAACAACCTGGACCACTTCAATCTGTCAAACATTAAACGTATTTGGGTGTTTGTGATAAGGGCAATCATGGAATATTTTACCCTAGATGACAGATTCTCCAAGGTATACAACTATCACTTTGTCTTGGAAAATCACTTTTGTCATGATATTAGGGTTTGTTTTCCCTTCTATCTTTTAAGTTTTCTCAACCAGAGCATCATTGATCACAGGGCAAAGTCTTCCCCTCTTTTACATGAAGGTCTTATATTGCTGATAACAGATTATATTAAAGACCATATCCATGACCCTATCCCCAAGAGCATTGAGAATGTTAAAAGGAAGAGCATGAATATGCCCACTGGTAAGAGCCCTAGTAAGCCTAAAGCTAAAAAAAGCCGTAATAGCCCTGTTGAGCCTGATATCTCCTTATCTATCTATGACGATATTGAGGGCATGAAAATAGATGATGAGCAGGAAGTTGTCTCTTCTAAGGATGAGGGTATCATTAGACACCCAAGAAAAAATGATGACCCTAATACCAAAAATAGTAAAGTTGAGCTGCTAGAGGGTAAAGGCCAGAAAGATGAAGACGAGAAGATGGAGAACATTATTCTCGAGGAAAGCACGGTTGAAATTGACAATATTAATGACACCCACATCAAGGACCTCACTGCCAATAACAAGGTGGACAAGGAGTAGGATCAAGAAATTCATGAGACTAACAGGGAGTCGGGGGATAAGAATACCCTTATTGAGAATCGCGATGGTAAAACTATTGAGGAGGAGGAACAAAATCAAGATTGTCATGTCCCTCATGATGTGAAGGGGAAAATGGATGTTTCTGAGATTGAAAATGTAAATAATAAGAATGAAGAGGAGATTACTGTCCCTGATGAGGAAACTATTAAATATGTCAATGATGAGCACAACCATGAAATCCCAAATGTTGAAGGCGAAGTGAAGAATGATCAGAAGAGTAGAAGCCTTAATGATGAACTCTGTGAGAGGGAGGTCAATGTAAAAAAGGATGGCCTCTCTTACCTTCCTTCAAATGGCTAGAAACAAAGTGGAGAATAGCTACAAAATGGATAAGTGGATTCAAGATGACATTAATCAGATGAATGCCAACCATAAAAGTATGGAAGATAGACTTTCTTTGCTGGAGGAGATAGTGGACAAAATGTGCAATGACTCTGTTATGTATCAACAAGATAATGATGTGTTTGATAAGGTTAACAACATGGATAAAAATATTAGCACTCTGGTAGAGAACAGGCTTAAAAATATGACTGATAAGATTAACAACAACAATGCACTTCTGAAAAAACTTGCAAATATAAGCAAAATTGGCATGAAAAACTCTGTTGATAATATGAATTCTCTTTATAATCTACTTGAGAGTAACTACAATGACAAGGTAAAGCATGAGATTGAAGACCCCCAAGAAATTCAGATTTTGGGTCCTGTATCTAGGACACGCTCTAGCAAAAAAAGGAAATCTGATATCCAGGCCAAAGATATTACCAAGCTGAGGGTTTTGATCCAGTGCCTGGAACTTCAGATGGTCAAAGTTCAGATGCTGGAGGACCAGATGGAAACTGTTTAGCTGCTTGGATGGAGGTTGTTGGGTGCTAGAAGCTTTTTGTTCCTCGACTACTGGGAGTTTTTTCTATTTTCTATTTTCTATTTTTCTTTGTTCTGATCACTAAAGTTATATTTGGGTTTTATCCCTTTCTCAGTGTACTTTCATGCTTGTCAGCTCATTATTTTTCTTGTTGCTTCCTGTTTATCTTTCTACTTCTATGTAAAGGGTTTCGGGGTCCCTTGAAAACCTATTGTTACCTTAATCAAAAACATCAATATCATGTCAAAGGATATCATGCAATATCTCAGCATCACTAATTTAATACCTACTACTATTATTTTTTAGTTAGCAGATATCTCTACTATTAAACCTAGTGGCATGGTACAAGACCTTGTAGTAACTTTGGATTCTTGGGAATACCCAACTAACTTTATGATTCTTTCTCCTAAAGAAAATCCAGGAGGATATCGTATCATTTTGGGAAGAACCTAGTTAGATATAGTAGATGCCTTTATATATTGTAGGTCAGGAGACATGACCATTTCTAATGGCATGACTACTAGAAAGCTTTCTCTTTATCCTCCATCTCAACCTCAGCTTGATTAGGACAACTAGTGTGGCCAAATATAGGGGAAGAAATAGACAAGGTCAATTAAATTATATAACCTGTGATGATAAATAGGGATCCTTTCCTACATCTCCAAGAAGAGGATGAAATACTCTCCAATGTCATTCAAAATCACTATGGAGTAGGTGAACAACCATTAAGTCCACCATGTCTTGCATGTCCATCGTGGACCATCCTTCTTGCTTCATCTTCACCTAACTTTCCTACATTCGAGGAAATGCTTCATACATTTCTTCCACATGAAGTGAAAATGTCATGCTTTAGTGAAGAACCCATGATTGAATTGACTAGGCAAATAGAAATTTCACCAAGTAAATGCATGAATATTAACAACAATTTCACGGAGGATAAGTATATGTCTTTGAAACAAATTCTTAAGTCTCATTAGAAATAATTTGTATGGGACTACCATGATGTAAATGGCCTAGAACCTAAGTGGTGTACTCATATAATCTACATCAAATAATATTGTAGACCTATGAGGTAGGAACAAAGGAGGATCAACCTTACATTTAGAGAAATAGTAAAGGAAGAATTGTAGAAGTTACTAGATGCAGTATTCATTTACCCAATTTCTAATAGTAAATGGGTATCACCTCTTGTTATAGTTCCTAATAAGGGAGGAAAGTGGAGAGTGTGTGTGGATTACAAACAGATTAATTTTGCAACTAAAAAGGATCATTTTTAACTCACTTTTATATATCAAGTGTTGGACTCTTTAGTAGGTAAGAAATAATTCTCATTCTTGGATGGTTTTAGTGGATACAACCAAATAAGGATTTCACCCGAGGACCAATAAAAGACAACATTTACTTATCCTTGAGGTACCTATGCCTACTTTGTGCTCCCATTTTTATTGTTCAATGCTCCAACTATATTTTAGAGAGAAACCATCAATATATTATTAGACATCTCACATGACTGCATTGAAATCTATATGGATGAATTTACTACTTATGGTGCCACTTATGAGGAAGCCTTGAGAAACCTACAAAATTTTTATAGAGGTGTGAAGATCATAATTTGTCCTTAAATAGTGAAAAGTGTTTCATGATGATGCAGGAGGGAGTAGTGCTTGGTCACTACATCTCACAAGCAGGTATCCAAGTTGACCCTACAAAGATTGAGGTCATTCTCAAACTTTCAACCCTTGTTAAGAAGAAGGATTTCAAGAGTTTCATGGGACATGTAAACTATTATAGAAGGTTTATTAAGGATTTTGGGAGCTTCTTGGGACATGCAGGCTATTACAGAAGGTTTATAAAGGATTTCAACAATATGGCAGGACCATTATATGATTTATTAACAAATGATGTTTATTTCCAATGGACCCCACAATGTGAGAAATCCTTTTTTACTTGAAGACAACATTGAATCAAGCACACCTATTCTTAGAGGGCCTACTTGGGAAATTCATTTTCATATACATACAGATGCTTCAAATTACGCAATTAGAGCTCTCCTGGGGAAGAAAGAAGAAAATTTGGAAACAACTATCTACTTCATTAGTAAAAACCTGCAAGGACCTGAATTCAACTATACTATCATAGAAAAAGATATATTAGAATTCATCTATGCGCTTAATAAATTGAGACATTAAATTAATGACTATAAAATCTTTGTTCATACAGATCATGCCATCATTAAATACCTCATGAACAAGTCTCCAATCATAGGAAGGTTAGTAAGATGGTTGTTGTGGATGCAGGAATTTGATATTACCATAGTGGATAAACTAGGTAGGGAAAATGTGGTAGCTAATTTCTTATCTATACTGACAATCAAGGATGATCCAAAAGTCATTGATGACTCATTTATATATGATCTTGTGTTCCTCATTAGCATTCATACACCTTGGTATGCTGATATTTAAAATTATCTAGTTGCAAACAGAGTTCCTTCTCACTTTTCACCAAAGGAGAAGTGATTACTTGTTGAGAAGAGCTTCAATTTCTCATGGATAGAAGGATGCTTATTTTATACTACACTAGACTAGGTGGTGAAAATGTGTGTAAGAGAGAATGATACTTATGAAATTTTGCATGCATGCATGTCATGATGATCCATAAGGAGGGCATTTTGTAGCCAAAATAATACCAATTAAGACACTGAATACATGATACTATTGGCCTACCCTTCACAAATATGAAACCAAATATGAAAGGAAGTGTGATAGATGTTAAATAATGGGTAGACCAACCAGATCAGATGAAATTCCATTACATCCACAAGTGGCAGTAACACCATTTGACATGTGAGGACTAGATTTTGTAGGACACGTTGATCCTTCATCCAATGGTAAGTCTTACATCTTAGTTTGCACTGATTATGTGACTAAGTGGGTTGAAGTTAAGGCCATGAAGAATGCAAGGGACAAAAAAATTGAATTTTTTTCTATGAAGATATTTTCACACACTATGGAGTTCCAAGAGATATTGTCACAGACAAAGGAGCTCAGTTTACTTCCACACTTATCACAACCTTGGTGAATGATTAATATCCATCATAGAAAGCCAACACCCTATCACCCCCAAGAAAGTAGAAAATTTGAGATCAAAATTAGGGAAATAAAAGCCATCATAACAAATACAGTGGTTGTGCATAGGAAATATTAGGCAGCTAGACCTTCTGAAGCAATATGATTATATAGGACATCATGGAAAACAACAACTAGTTTCACCCCTTTTAAAATCTTGTATGGTAAAACAACCATGATGCCAACTGATTTTGAGCATAAAACCTTAGGAACAACTCTTGATCTTGACATGAATATCTCTGCAACATAGAGGGAATGACTCATGGAATTGAATGCTCTAGATGAATTGATAAAATTAACTCTAGACCGGACATAAGTATGGAAAAATAAATAGATCAAATGAAATAATAAGTACATCGAGGAGAAGAGGTTTCAACTAGGAGATTATGCATTCCTCTATGGCTCTAGATACAAGGAAGACATGGGAAAGTTACAGACAATATGCTTGAGGCCATATCAAATTATAGAAGTGTTTTCCAATGCAGTTGTGCAATTAATAATTGATCAAGTGAAGTTCAAATTATTGGTCAATGGTTGTCTCCTAAAGATTTATCATAAACTATCTTCTAAGGAGGAGTTCATGCAACAATTTATGACATCTTATAGTATCAATCTTCTTACAACCATAGAAAGTGAACTTCTTGTCCCACCTTATGCCTAATAAACTCAATGTATGTAAGCATACTATATATTTCCACCTCTTGTAGAAGTACACTTCTTCATTAAAAGATTCACCACCTTTTCATCTCACTCCACTTCTCTTCCACAATCACTTCACATTCATTTCATTTCCCTTTCTACTTGGTTTAATAGTTAAACATGCAACCAACTTTAGTAATGAGTAGATACCCTACATTAATTCCAAAATATAGGTATGTACTTAGCATTAGGTGTATTTATTAGTTTAGATACATTTACTTATTTATTTCTTTATTCATATGCATGTTTCACATAGAAAATTTCATCCAAATATTTTATAAAATTTTGAAGAGATGTGCGGCCACCTGTCAAAATTTTGGTTTAGGGGAGGGTAAAAATGTGTCATGTCATCTGAGTCACTAATTTTTGAAACTACATGTCAATATGTCACTTTTTAATTCCAAATTTTATGAGCCTAAGTTGAAGTGAGATCTTACGAACAATTTGTGTGCATGATGCGACCCTTATTTAAATTGTTGAACCTGCTTGTGGTACTTATTCCACCACCAATCCTTGTAGTGATTTTTTTGGTACGTCCAACATTTAATGAATTTTATTGACATAATTATGCTAAAAGAGAGGAATTGGATGAGTTTTTGTCTTGGAAATAGTGCAAAATTTTTTCAATCAGTTACAAAATGTTAAAGAAGTTGCAGGAAGTGAATATGTAGTGTTCTTAGAGATTGCTAGTTTCAGAGGGTATTTTCCATTTTCATAGCTGTTTGGGGATATTTTTCAAAAACATTGAGGGATAAAAGCCAAAGGTAGGGCTATGGGAGGTTAAACTATATGTAGTGAGCCTATAGTTTACACCATGATTCTTCAAGATCTAGTATCTGAGCCAAGGTTTAGGAAATCTAGGTGGCTTGACTAATGCTTGAAGTTAAATGGCTTCGATAGCATAATTGCATTATAATTTTATCAAACCTTTTCAAATGGTGAAGAAATGGTTAAGGGATTGAAACTAATTTCACCTGATGAAAGAATAGTTTAATTATTAGGGTTGCTTGTAGATAGTGAAAATTAGCCTGAATAAAAAGATGTTTAGTCTACCAGAGCTGAGTTTACAAGACCTAATTGTTGGAAAGAGATTAATTTAGGAGTGTTAAAGAACACATTAGGGTTTTCATTTATGGAAACACATCAGTTATGAATGATATCTTAGAGTGAAACATAGTTTTGGAGTTTTGACTTTTAAAAATGACTAAGTACAAAAAGCAGTTTATAGAGTATAGCAGTACTATTTTGGTCAGCAAAGATAGTACATGATGAATGAAGACATGAAAGTTTAGGAGAAGCTATTTGAGGTATGATAGACCTTTAGTTAAGGTCTCTTTATTTTTGGAGTTCAGTGATGAAAGATATAGATAGTTGAATTCATGCGAAGACAGTGATATAGTGAGACAAAGCAGTTGAATAGTCACAACGATTGAGCAAGTGTAGCATGGAATCTAAACATGCTATGTTCAATTTTCTTTGGGTGCTACCTATATTTTTGTAATGTATGATTTTTGAATTTATATTTTAGATTTTTAAAAGTGTTGGTTCAATTTTTTGATGTATTTGGAAGCCGAATGGGTAATATAATAATGTATAAATATATAGAGATTTTGTGAAGAAAAGTATGAGTATGAATATGTATGCGAACAGATGAATGGATGCATTGTGATGTAAGAATTAGGAATATGGTGATGCAAGCTACAAAGTGAACTACTTAATCATAGAAAATCCTTGTATTGTTCATTCTTGAAAAGCATTGTAACAAAATCATATTTCTGATTGTATGAGCACTGAGCTCAGTATACCTTTAACAGGGTTCTTGTATTCCTCTAACAAGGAAATTTGCTAATATAATATTTATCTCCTAACATGGCTAGGTCTCCTTATAGGGATACAATACTTTTATTATATATTTGTGGGTACCATCCCCTCTAGGGTTTTCCCTTGGCCATGGTTTCCTTGACAACAAATTCATGGTGTTATCAATTATGTGTTTTGTTCTTATGTTCTTTTAATTTCAACAATTATTTGGTTAAGTTGGAATTTATTAAGTTTAAGTATAAAGTGTTGTAATACTGATTCACCCCCCTCTCAGTATTACTTAATCCTAACAATTGGTATCAAAGCTTCTAGCCCTTGGAGAGAAATCTTAACAACTTAGGGAGATCAAGATGGAATCAAAAAGTTTGGAAGAAAATTTTGAAGCAGCACTTGAAGACCTTGATAAGGCTAAAGTAGAGAATGGTGACTTGAGATTCAAATTAAGAAGAGCTGAGGGTTTCATCAAGAAAATGAAGGAATAACTTGAACTATCTAGGATTTAGAGATAAGATATTATGGATAAGATAAAAGAGGATTCAAACAATGATACTTTAGATCATATAAAACAACTTGAACAAAGAAAGATGCTTTAAAGCTTGATCATGAAAATTTTTCTTTTCAAATAACTAAAGAGATTCAACTGGTAAAAGATGTCAGAAACAAAATTGAAGAAAATTTAAAGGATGTTAATGTTTAGATGGGAAAAATGTAGACTAAACTTGATGACTACAAGAACAAATACCTAGAATTAGAGAAATATAATCAAATCATCAAAGGAGAATTGGTTGAGGATAAGAAATAGATTGAGAAACTTCACATGAATAGTGACTTGATTAATGAAAAAGGAAATAGACAAAAACCTAAAGGAGACATGACTAGAGTTGGTTTTAATGAAGCTCAATGTTCAAAGACTCAAGAAAAAAAGTATTAAGTGAAGACCGATGAAGAAAGATCTACTCTTGAAGAACCAAAAGAATAGATCGTAATTTTCAGAGGTAGATGCTTTGGATGTAACAAGATTAGACACATGAAGAGAAATTGCAGAGGTAAAGCACATCTCAAACCTTTTTCTGGTTATTTCTTTAATTGTTATGCATATGGATACAAGTAGGAAGAATGTAGGAAACCTGATCAATCCAAACAAGATTAAATTAGAGAGGAAAGAGCAGCAAAGATTACAAGCTCCAAATACAATAACTTTGGGCACATTGGAAAGTATTATAAGTTAAAGGTTAATTAGAGCATACCACCTCCTACATGCTACAAATGTCATAATCCAGGACACATTGTGAAGTTTTGTAGATATAAAGGAACTGATAATATTTATCCACCTCAACCTATTGTCATAAAGAAGAATGTTGGAGATGTTGGTAAGAGTCTTGCAGACTACATGGATGAATTTAACAGTCATTTTAGGAAAGAAGGAGATATGAATAGTTATAAGGTATGGAAAGTGAAGGAACAGAGTGAGACAAAGGTTCAGGATGAGTCAATAGATGCTACCAAGTCTTCGCTTGATGTTACTTTGACCTAAATGGCCAAGCATGGATTTATGGGGAGAATTTGAAGGAAACATCAGAAATCTATCCATACCCTAATTATGAGAAATAAGCTCTTGCGAGCTTAGGAAGAGTATGTGGAAATGTTATGAAATATATATATGTGATCATATATCTCTATAGTCTATATTCTATGATCTCGATATTGTTAATCAACTGGATTATGTGCAAAGATGATTTTATTGGGAATTGTGTCATTTCTTTCCGTAGCGAAGTATAAGGTTAATCAAAAGAACTTGTCTAAAATTCATTCAAAGAATAGATTTGAAGAAGAATAGGGATTGGTGCAAGAAAAGAAAAGAAAGCATGTGTGTTTTGCATTTGATCGAAGTGATAATTCATAGGAACAACAATAAAAAGTATTTAAATCACTCACAAACTTATGAATATGGATGAACCTTTGATATTTGATGTTGTTGAGAGACTTAGATGCAAGTTTAAGAAAAATCATTGCAAATCCACTGAGGATGATCCAGAAGGTGCATTTTCTCAAACGCCCTACAAAGTTCTTCACATAGAGGATATTAGGGATTTTATCCATTGCAAGTATGAATCCTTGGGAGATTTTTAGATCTTCGAGGAAATCAAGGATATGATTAAAGAGGATATCATTAAAAAATTCACCACCTTTTTATCTCCCTCTACTTCTCTTCCACAATCACTTCACATTCATTTCATTTCACTCTCTACCTGGTTTAATAGTTCAACATGCAACCAAATTTAGTAATGAGTGGATATCCTACATTAATTAAAAAATCTAGATATGTACTTATCATTAGGTTTATTTATTACTTTTGATACATTTATTTATTTATTGCTTTATTCATATGCATGTTTCACATAGAAAATTTCATCCGAATATTTTATAAAATTTTGATAACATGTGCGGCCACCTATCAAACTTTTGGTTGGGAAGAGGGTACAAATTTGTCATGTCATTTGTCACATCATATAAGTCACTAATTTTTTAAACTACATGTTAATATGTCACCTTTTAATTCCAAATCTTATGAGAGTAAGTTGAAGTGAGATCTTACAAACAATTTGTGTGCCTAATGTGAACCTTTTTTAAATTGTTGAACCTACTTGTGGTACTTATTCCACCGCCATTCCTTGTAGTGATTTTTTTGGTACATCACACTAATGAACTATAACTGATTCAATGTTTGCAGATGATAAGTTGATGATCACTGAGCTACAAAAAGTAAATGCAAGACATTAAATCAATCAAGGTATTATATTGTCATTGATGTCAACTTGATATAATCTGATTGGTCATATACATATTTTCATAAGCCTTCAAGAAACCAAAGAGATAAATTTTATGTTATCGGTAAACATATAAAGCTAGTGTACATCGAGTGACAATAAACACCGACAGACAATGCACACTGACAGATAGAGAACCCCGAGCAGTCATAGTGTATACCGAGTACCGCAACACCGAGCATAAATGAAGTGAGCCCTGAGAAGTTCACAGTGTTGACCAATGAACATAATTTGATGCCTGAGGACAACTAGATTCAATGACTGAGAAAACTAAAAGTTGATCACCGATCAGAACTGGAGTTAGAAAATGACAAAACACTTAGCTAGCAGGAGCTATATATAGAGTTAACTGATTTATTGATTTGTTTTTATCGATGAGTAGAACTAAAGATTGAAAGCTATTTTTATTCACATTTTTCAAGGAGAAATATACAGAATAAAACTAAAGCAAATTTTTAAAGATTAAAGCAATGCATGGCGAGATTTACGAATCAAGAAAAGAATCTACATCAAGAACAAGAAAGACAAATGGTGAAATCATGTTTATATAAAGAGACAAGTAATTCATTATAAAAAGAGGAATTTTGAATATAATTTTGGTGAAGATAGAAGTATTCATGCATATTTGATCATACAGGATAAAGAACAGAGCCAAGAATTCTGTAGACATTGAACAATAGAGAAGCAACAACATTCACCGAGCAGAAAGAACAAAGAGGGGAGCAAAGGAACAAAAGAACAAATTGATCAGAAAGGTATTATGGACTTCCAATAGATCTGAAAATATATGAAGTAAAGTTTTATTATTGAACAGATCATTTACTATTTCAGTTTAACCATTGAGTTAGAAAATCTCTTAACTGAGTGGGATTTAACAGTCCTTAATGTATTGAGATACTCAAGAGTATCAATAGATTTTTCTTGTTGACAACATAGTGAATGTCTAAGGTCAAAATACTAACCAATGGTTTTAAATCCTCTAACAAGGTCACACTTAACAATGTGTTTGCAACCTTTAATAGGGTTGGCTCTTCATCGAGCTCACTTCAAAAGAGTGAAAAGTTTGGGTTACCGATCCCAAGTGGTTTTTCCCTTAATAGGGTTTCCACGTTAAAAATACATGTGTCAAATGTGTATATGATTCATTTCTTTGATTTTTTTATTTACACATTACTAAAATAGGATTGGTCGGTAAACACTAAGTTTATTTACTGCTATTCGGTAAAGACTAGAAAAAGGATAAACATTGTAATCACTGAGCAGTATATATTTGATAAGATTTCCTAAAGGCATACATCTTATAGGACTGAAGATAACGAGAGGAATTATATATGTGATATAAGTTTTGGTTGGATTATTCAATTAATTTTTGAGGCCATAGACTCACCCCCCCTCAGTTATTCTAACACATTAATGAATTTATTGACATAATTATGCTAAAAGAGAGGAATTGGATGAGTTTTTATCTTGGCAGTAGTGCAAAAATTTGACAATTAGTTACAAAAGGTTAAAGAAGTTGCAGGAAGTGAATCTGTAATGTTCTTAGAGATTTCTTGTTTTAGAGGGTATTTTCCATTTTCATAACTATTTGGGGATATTTTTCAAAAACATTGAGGCATACAAGACAAAGGTAGGGCTATGGGAGGTTAGCCTATATGTAGTGAGCTTGTAGTTCACACCATGATTCTTCAAGATCTAGTATCTGAGCCAAGGTTTAGGAAATCTAGGTGGCTTGACTACTTCTTGAAGTTAAATGGCTTTGATAGAAGAATTGCATTGTAACTTTATCAAACCTTTTGAAATGGTGAAGCAATGGTTAAGGCATTGAAAGTAATTGCAATTGAGGAAACAATAGTTGAATTATTAGGGTTTCCTATAGATGGTGAAAATTACCCTAAATCAAAATATGTTCAGTCTACTAGAGCTGAGTTTATAAGACCTAATGACCCTCCACTGAGTGTAGACAAGGGGAAAATAGGTTGTCTTTACCAAGAAAATGGAGTCAAATTATGATATTTGTGATTAGTACCTTACATGTGAAGGTAGACAGTTAGATCTTCATTTGGTGCACTTCAATATATTGAGTCACATAAGGCATGGAAGGTGGAAAAATGTTCCAAATATTCTCTACAACTTGATATTGAACATGGAAACTGAGACTCAGAAAGCTAAGCGTAATTTTGTTTCCCACCATGGCTTAGTCAAATTACTTGTCAAAAGGTCATTAAGAGATGTGTCTTGGATGACATGGGATAAATTTGTGAAAATTAGATAGTTTAATGTAGTTAATTTAGGGATTAGGGTTGACCTTTGACTGAGAGGGTTAGCACAGAGAGAGGAACTATTAAATTTACCCTAGGTACTTCAACCTTTAGGGAAGTCCCTACTATAGGTTCTCTTGCAGATGAAAAAAATTCTTCTTAGTCCTCTCTAGAAATTACATTAGTTCATCAACATGCCCTAACATTAATTAGTCACCTAAAACCCAAATAAGCACTAGGGTTTTTGTGCAAAGGGAAAAATGAAAAGCTGAGAAATTAGAGGGTTTGGGAGAAAAGGTAAAGAACCAAAAATTGGAGCAGAAAACCACTAGTATTAGAAAAATAAAAGTAGAAGGAAAGAGTTCACTTGCAACCACCACAGAGAAACCTTTCAAGAGACAAAAATAGACTAAAACATCTAGGGCAACTAAAGAGACACCTCAGAGAAGAAGTCATAGGCTATGAGGGAAGCCTAGGAAAATAGATGCACCAAAGGAGCATAGGGTCAACATACACATAGAATCATTTGAATACGTACACACTAACCCAATGGAAAAAGAGAAAAAAAATTTAACTATCCTCCTAGACATCCCAGGGAGAGTCCTTAGTCTTCTTCTTCAGAAGAGAAGCAAGACAACCCTCTGTTGGAAGTTCATGATTTTGTCCATGATTAAAAAAGAGAAAGGGGTGTGGAAGTATCACAGGAAGGTGATTTAGGGGAGTTGACCTAGGAATAACATAGTTTTTTATGGATGAGGTCCATCCTCAAGATGATATAAGATTGGAAAGTTCATCTATACTTTCTACTATAGTTGAGCATATGGCAGAGTAGGTTACAGTTAGAAAAGAAGAAGAGGACAAAGTTCATCTCTAGAAATTTTTAGGTAGTAAGGTAGAGACCCACTGCATTTTCTTGGATTTTTATAGCCTTATATTTGCATAAATACTATTGGTCCCACTAAGAGTGGGGTTGATTCAGACCAAATCAAACTTAAACACTTAAAACTCAACTCACTGATTCCCTTGATAGCACTGAATACAATAATAACTGATTCACCAAATAGCTTAATAACTTAAATAACCATACATCTCATAATATGCAAATCAATCATTCAAACTCGGTAAACATGGATTTAACTTAGTTGACACCAAATTTAATGAGGAAACCCAATATGGGGAAAACCTCTATGGGAATTGTGACCCAAAATAAAAATGTACCTTGCTAAAGTACGCTTGGTTAAGAACTTATCATGTTAAAGATTACAAAAACACTTGTTAAATGTGACCATGTTAAGGGATTTCCCTCAGATCAGTTAAGATCTTCACCCTGTTAGGAGTGGCCTTGCTAGAGGACTTTAAAAACTCTTTTGGAATGTCACCTACCTCTAGGATTTACAAATAGGACTGTTAAATCTACTTGGTTAAGAGATTTTCTCTGTTAGAAATCCTAATAATAATTAGTGAAACTTTGATATGTAAATATAGCAACTTCCTTTTGCTTGTGTCAGATCCTTTATGCTCACATGAATAATGGCATCACATAATCCATTTGTCTCTATTTCAGACTGTAATACTCTTCCTTCTTCTATGTTCTTCTTGGTAACTTTGTTTTTTAGCTTCTTCTGCTTCTTGATTCAATTCACCAGCATCATAATCTCTATTAATTTCTTATTTTTTATATAGACATATGTTTTCCTCTTAATCTCCTTGCTTAGGATTTCCATCATTTGTGCTTAGTCATTTGATCATCTTCTTCATAAATCTTAACTCGGTAAACTATTTCAATTTTACCTTGTAACTTGAACTTTTCTCAGAACTCTCACAATCAGGTTTAACCGCTTGATCTTCGCCTTAGATCTTCTCATTGAATTTTATCACTCATAGATCTTCTAAAAAACTTCCTTTAATTATTATCTCCATCTAGATCATCATATCCTTGTATTAAATTTGATCTTATCATCATTTACAATCAATATCTTGTACTCGATAATTAACTTTGCAACTTGGTAACTAACTTCGTTCACTGCTCGGTGCTCGATAAGTAAAAAATTATTAACACAACTCTATATAGAATGACTTGGTCTATCTCAGTAGAGTAACTCTTTTTAGTCATAAATTAACTCTTTTCAATTCTGACTTAATCAATCAAGTGTACTGACTTGATAACATCAAATATATAGTAGCAAGCAAATATATCAGCATCACTTCATCATTGTATGATCTCTATTTGTCACCCATTTAACTTCTCCTTCATATGACATGGTAACTCAATAAAAATGAGTAAATCAATTACTTGACATCAATGACAAAATAATAATTGATCTAACCATTTCTACAAACATGTATACTCATTAGCACTCGGTCTTCATCATCTCCATTAGTTAATCAATAATCTCCCTCTTTGGCATTGATAGAAAAACTATAGTAGTACTATAAGAATTGATGATGGAAAATTTCAATACTGTAAATCTATGTCATTTCTCCCTCTGATTTGAAATTCTATTTCTGATCTTTAATCTGTTCACTGTTATCCCTCTTGGATAAGTCTTTTGATATTGTAGCATACATTATGATTCTCCTTCATGGGTTAATAGTAACAATTCATTCTCTCCCTCTTTCATCAATATCTCCCTTATGGATAAATTTCATCAATTCATCATCAATTTGATACTCTCCCTCTTTGACAACAATGCCAAAAAGTCATACTCTGGAAAACATATTTCAGCAGTAGATTATACCTTACATGTACAAATACTCATTACATAGAGAAATTGCTTCATAACTTTAGGAATCACACAAAGTGTGTCACACTAACATCAATTCAAGAATAGATATTCTAATAAATTATTGAATTGATGCAACATGCCTCATGCTACTTAGTGAATATTGGATAGGGGAAGAAACCCTAATTTACCTATGAGATACTCAAAATAATCCTTCAGTAGTGGCTTTGTAAAGATATCAGCCAATTGGTCTTTTGAATTCACATATTCCAATACCACATTCTTCTCATGAACTTGTTCTCTCAAGTAGAGATACTTGATATAAATTTGGTTGGTCTTTGAAAGCATAACCAGGTCCTTTGATATATTGATAGCACTTGTGTTATCACATAAAATATTTATAGGATCTGAGATAATATCTTGTATATCTTCAAGTAGTTGTTTGATCCAAACAATATTCACACAATTCATGGTAGCATCAACATATTTTGCGTCGGCAGTGGATTGTGAAATGCAACTCTGCTTCTTTCTTAGCCATGTGCCAATATTTCACCTAGAAAGAATGCACCTCCACTAGTACTTTTTCTATCATCAACATTTCCAGCCTAATCTGCATTAGTTAATTTTTAGTCTCTAGTTTAGGTATTTTGCCGCAATTAACAAATATATTCCGCAATCACCAGAGGAATTTTGAAATTACCAAAGGAATTTTTTAATCGCTGGCACATTGCCACAATTGATAGAATAATTTTGTAATTGAAATCAGTTTACCATAATCGCCTGGAGAATTTTGCATCTGACAGAATAATTTTGCAATTGCTCAGTTTCATCATTTTTTATTAATCAGATCTAATTTTTCTCTTAGTTTCTGTGTAGGAATGAGAAAATGACATGGAAAAAAGGATAATCAAATGCACCCTAGGTTCTAGATCACTAAGATAAGCCATAAGGAGAACCGCTCATTACTTCTTGCAACAAAAGGCAATCTTGGCAATCACAGTTGAAGAGCAAAGGAAATATTTCAACAAGTATCTTGATTATCTTAAGTGTTTTGTATCCAAATACAAAGTTACCATTATCCTTAACGGTCTTAATAATCTAGGTGTTTTGAATATTATTCATATTGATTGTTAGGAGGTTTTGGTACTAATAGCTTCTTGAAAGGGTGTGGTGTGGAAACAGTTTTAACAAAGCAAACTAAAATCAATTCATTTATCTTTTTGGTGCTTAAATAGAAAAGTGTATGTAAAACATCACAAAAAAATTCTTTAATTTGGTGTTTAAAATTGACATGGTGGTTAAAAATTGAACAAAGGAAAATGTTTTTTGAATTTGGTGCATCTAAAATTGAGCAAACAATCTCATCTTTTGATTTGGTGCTATAAAATTGACATGGTGGTTAACAATTGAACAAGGCAAAAAATATTTGAATTTGGTGCATCTAAAATTGGACAAGCAATCATCATTTGGTTTGGTCTTAAAAAATAAATTTTTCTGCATGTATGGATGATTAGCTGAGTTCACACTTGATATTTTGGTGCTTAATCGATTAATATTGTGTCTTGATTTTTTAGTGCACTTGCACAATCTATTAGATTAACTACCTTTATACTTTTTTATAAATGCTTGTCTAAGGAAAGCACTTCTTCCTTAGATAATGAACTTAAAATAATAATCCTTTTGATTGATATATTAAAAAGACATGAGCCAAAGCTTAATTTTATATCTATCTAATCTCGGGCGAGGTGTGTTGATGATAGCCTGGATTGGGTGAAGTATCCCTAAGTAGCCAACATGGTCAACTAGGCTCTTAAGCGAGTCACACACGTACAAACTGATTGGATAGACGCCATGGGCCTTACTACAACCCATTAATTAGAGACCTACCTATTTCACCTCTAAACAAGTGTCTTATTATAGTGCAAGGGGTTTCATAATTTCCCCCCAAGATTCCCAACACTTGTGTTCCAGGATATTGTATTGATGAAAGATATCCTCATTAGCATGGTAACAATATTTGGGAAAGGCAAAAACAAGGGCACCTACATCATGGATCTTCGTGTCCTAGTAGTGTGATAATTTTTGTGTGAATTGATGAACATCCAGAGAATTGGGCCTATAATATTGCATCTTGAATCTAATTGACCTCGATTAATATGATTGTCTCTATTTTGACCACGTGAAAACATTGCAACTTGAAAATTTTGTAGAACATACACTTTTTATTCTTGGATCTTCAAAACATTGTGTCTATTGTGCTTACTTGTGTGATCAGTTATCAAAATGTAAAACCTACACCTCACATTGTCAAAATGAGTCAAACATGTTTTAATTCTAGGGTGTCAACCAAAATATGTTCCAGAATCAAATCACTATTCTAGAGAGATCATTTTATCAAACAGATTCCCAAACTACAATCATTGTTCAAGGCTATCGTAATTTTCCGCAATTGATTAAATTTTACTACAATCAATCTATTTATTTCCACAATTGATCCTTTTATTTCCACAATCATTGGAATTTATCAAAATTGACCCTGCATTTTTCCACAATCGATGGAATTTTTCCACAATTGAACTACAGACTTGTGCATTTATTCTATCAATAAATTTGGATTCCTCTATCAAAACTCTGCATTTTTATTAGTCTAAAACCTTGGAAAAGATTCCCCATTTCACGTTAAAGGTTAGTGTACACATCCCAAGAAATAATGAAGAATCAGTGTGAATCTCAAAACATCTAGGATCATCCCTCTTTGACAGTTTGATTGCTGTTTACCATTGATAGTTCAAAAGTTTAGATTAGATTATCTTGATCCCATTATCTCAACTTCATCAATCTCTATCAACAATTTTGTCTCATCTAGGGCAAGAGTCATAATCAATATCTTACATCTTCAATCTATGAGATTAAGATAATTTAAAATTTGTTCCTAGAATTACCCTTGTCAAAAGAGGTACTCAGACTCTCCTTGAGAGGTTATCCCTCTTATTTTCTTTATATCACTTATTTTTGTTCAAAAATTGGATAAAACCATGTCTTTAACACCCTATGGAGGACCTTATACTAGGTAAAAGGATAGAACCCAACCAGATGAATCCTACATTAACCAATTTCCCCTATGGGAAAAAGACCAAGAGGACTACGCATTCAAAAAAATTGATCGTGTTCTCTACATTGAGAATGTGCATTCTATTCCTCATGGTTCCTGTAGACTAACTATATTTCAAGATTTCATAGATGAAGAGCTTAAAGACATAGATAAAGATGCTTATTCTGTGCAAGTAGTTGATGTTGTTATGGAAAGAAACCCTAAAATATTTCTATCCATGTTGATAAAAAGGGAGTCAAACTTCCCGGTAAATTTAGCATATCAACGATATGGCCTCAAAACCCACTAGCAGGACAAAGCACAACTCAAACCTCTCAAAGGGATCTTGTGATATCTCAAGTATTGTCTTTTCCATCATCAATAAACATGATATCAGCGCAGACTATATCTACCCAAACTAGCTCAGCTAACCAAGCTAGTAGATCATCCACACAAAACATGATGGACTCCCAAATGAGTGCACCCCTTCTTACCAGTTTATCTTAAGCATCAACCTTTGGCCTTTTTCATCCCGTGCTCAAGTTGTGTCATCGATTCCCCAAACAAGCAATAAACCATTTGAGACTACTCAAACACTGCAATCTATCCCTACTATATTTGGACTTAATACTTTTCTCCCACATTGACCAATCTCTATGGGTCTGTCATTCATTCAATGTTCACCAAAGGCTACATCTTTTTTGCAACAAGGATCCCAAAAACAAAAACAACAACAAACTTGGATCAATCAGATTCCCCAATATCCAAATTACACATTGGGAAACCAATACCAAGTCCCAAGGAGGTCATATGTCCTGATACAAGGAACATAGAGGTGAAGCTTTATACCTATGGCATAGAGATTCAACATTAGGAATGTTCCTCAATCTCCAAGAGACATGATAATATAGCAAGTGTAGAATCTACAAATGCAAATGATAGATATGAAAAATCAAGGGAAAACCAAGTCTTACACAATAGAGGACTTGTACCCATACCCATTTGATCACTCAATGCACATGTCTCCATTATCCTTTCACTTCTCAGAGACTATATTTAATAGATAGAGAGGCAATATCAATCCTGTAGAGCATATCAGAGAATTCTTTGCTATTTGTATTGAAGTCACACATGATGAAACCTACCCAATGTGACTATTTCCATAGAGTCTAGCCAGACCAGCAATGGAATAGTTCTCACACCTACCCCATGGAATTTAGTCTTAGGGAGAATTGGCCAAAATGGTTATTGCTCACTTCCATCATAACATCAAATGCATGTTCAGTATCAAGGACCTATGTGACATTAAGAAAAAAGATGGTGAATTCTTTGTTAAATTCTTACAAAGCTGGAGGAACACTACAAAAAAAATAATGTATGATGTGCCTGAAGAAGACCTAATAGTCATGTTCATTGACAATCTAATCCCAAATATGTCATTCACAACAGAGCTACAACTTGATCCAAATTTCAAACAACTCACAGAATGAGGAGTTTGATGTGAGAAAAACTTGGTCAAGAGAAGAATCCTTGCAGATCCTACCCAAACAAACACAAAGAAGAATGCAATGGATAAGGCCAAATGGTGGAATAAAAACAAGAATGTCACCAAAAATGGTGCCATTGACATCAAAAAAGCCAACTATCCTCAACCCAAGGTTTCACTACAAGGAGAACCCATGAAAAATCAAAAACCCATGGTGCACACACAACAGACAAATACTCAAATTCAAATACCCATTGTTCAAGAAGCAATTGTTTCGAACACCCAACCCAATGCACAATGCCCACAAAGGTTTATGTTTCCTAAACATGACTACACACCATTAGGAGAGTCGATAGAGTAAGCATTAAAAAAGTTGATTCAAACCAATAATATCACTCTACCAGAAATCAAAGAGTACGGACATGGTGCTGTGAAACTTAGGTGGTGGAATGATAATGAATTTTGTGAGTATCATTGGGTGAAAGGAAATAAGACATCCAACTACTATCGATTGAAAAATGTCATACAAGATCTAATTGACCAAGGGATAATTGATCTCAAAAATACCCAATCTAAGGGTACAACTGATCACACTATCTTCAATGATATATTTAATAATCATAATAAAGGGAAAGCCTCCATGTCTGGTGGTCAATCTAAGCAAGTGAACTATACCTATGCCAACTCAAATAGCACCATAAATTGCATTAATCCTTCAGATAGCCAAATTGCTACAATTACTATCAGAGATACCAATGCCAAATGCATTGTGACAACACAACGTTCTAAGGTTATTTTGCAAGGAATGTCTATCACCTCAGCTACCCCATCTAATCCTAGAACAACTTCCAATACAAAATCCAGTATAGTGGATTATCTAAAGTGCACACCTGACCATATCTCCATATTCAACCTTTTGCGCATATCCCCGCAGCATAAGCAAGCTTTGGATCAAGACCTTCAAAATGTCGTAGTCCCACGAGACATAAATCTAGAAAATTTACAAACCATGGTCAATTACACCATTTCCAACAAGCATGCTACATTTACAAACCATGATGTGCCACCTTACAAGCCTCTAGATAATTATCCCTTTCATCTTCTTATCCAAGTGCATAAAAACACAATCCAAACAGTTCTCATTGATGGTGGGGTTGGGTTAAACATATGTACTCTTAAAGTGATAAAAACCTTGAGCTATTCAGAATCTAGCATTGATGTCACCAAGAGGATAAATATCAGGGCATATGATAAAGAATAAAGATCATCAAAAGGTATCCTCAATCTACTGGTTAGGATAGGACCTTTCATAAAGAAAACTCTATTTCAAATCCTAGACCTTGATTTGGGATATAACATGTTGCTTGGGAGGTCGTGGATACATGAAATGCAAGTTGTCCCTTCAACTTATCACCAGTGCATCAAATTACCATAACAAGGGGCAGAGATAATCATTAAAGGAGATCCCAACCCATTCTAATAGTACAACACCATAAGAAGTACTACAGATAATCAAGTACCTTCAAATCAAGAAGCAAGCATTCCTTCCACCTCTGATTTTGTTCCTAAAGACACACAAAGAAAGGAAGGTAAGATATCACTCAAAGATAAAGGGTATGGTAAGTATGGCTATGAGGAAGCATTTAACATCACCAACATGCCTCAAAATCCTAGATCATATGGCATACCTTGACTGGTGGAAACACATCAGACTTTAGAACCAGTATTATTCAAATGTCCACCAACCACATTTGTCAAATGGGGAGACATAGCTGAAGAAAAACCCTTCGATCCAGAAATCGACACTTGGTTGTATAAAGATTCTCAAGAGACACCTCAAGAATAGATACCTTTTGCACATTATGGAGTTGGTTTCACTATGCTGAAGAAATTTGGATATGATGGTAAGACTGGTATGGGGGCAAGACAACAAGGATTAATTGAACTGTCTTTACTGCCAACTGAAAGAAACAAAAGAGGGCTAGGATATGGTCAAAAAAGAACCAGTACAACCATTTGATATGTACTAGCAGACCAGGAACAAATTGCACAATTAAATTGGGGGAAAAATTTAGAACATGCCCTAATGAGCAGTATACTCCAGCAATTATTTCCATCAAAAGTGGAAACCTCTAATCTCCAATTAAACATTAATTAGACTACCAGAGATTATGTAGAAAGTGAGACATTAAATGATCATTTTATCATGACCAATTCCCACAAGTACAAGTGGTTATCCCTCCATAATTCTGATTTTCCCATCCATGACTATTCCCCTCAGTCTATCAGTACCATAGACCTTGATGAAATGTTTCACCAAATGACCATAGAAGACCAACCCTGTATCGATAAACATATCAATGTCAATTCCTTAGGCGGTGCATCCACATCCCATTCATAGTTTATCAGAACTATCACCGCAATTCCTTTCACCCAAATAGAGTCATCCTCCCATGCAGACCTTTGTCTATTCTACCTTGAACTAATAGAATGGGGCCAATAAGGACAACTTGATATAGATCTTTTTGAGAATGATGAAATCATTGCAAATTTCATGGGACTTCGAGAAGGCATACCATTAGGAGACCACAAAAAAGGCTTCTCCTTTAACTTGGACAAATCACCATACCTTGGGGAGGAGGCACCTCTTTCTAGTCACAAAAGAAAAATCAAAAGCAAAAAAGAAGAGTCAGTAAGTGAAAATTGAAAGGTACTTTCTAAGCATAAAAAAGAAAAAAAAAAGGATGTATCTGTTGTCAATCAGGATTGCGCCTATAGCTTGATGTGAAATCTATCTATCCTATTGAAACATGGAAATGTTCTCATTGATGGGAGAGACAATGAATCTCCAGATTCTAGGCCGATTCCTATTGGATTTGGAATATCACCTATGACTGATTTTTGATTTGGGAAAAGGGAGAAAGATAACTGAAACTGAATAAAATGAACTAAAACGTGATACACCAAAACTTGATTCAAATTTTTCATAACTATAAACCAGCACCTATAGGACATGCATTACTAAGATCTGTAATAACATTCACTACACAACACATAGGCTAACCTAGAATTCACTATTACGGTTTGTACCACAAATAGTAAGAATTCTGCGAACAAACATGTAGCTTATGCAAAAGGTTACACTTTACAACCTAGAATAGGAATAAGAATTAATTCACTAATCTATGCTGAAAGCCACATTACACTTAAATGTAGAAAAGTTGCAAGGATTGATACAGGAACTCATAAAAATGTATGAATAATGGGGACAAGATTTATTATCTTAAAAATTTGCAAAAATGGTTACATGAGAAAGTACAAAATATGCCAAGGAATATGTGCATTCACTTGATCACAATCTGCATAAAACAAGAACCCGTGGCTACAAAATGTATGGAAAAGATGCAAAGGAACAAAAATATCACTAATACCTCTTTTCCCTAAATTCTAAACCCCTAAAACTAAATAAGAGACTCAGCTATATACTCTCTCATGAGTAAATTCAAAACTCTCACTCCCTCCAAAAAATTCCACATAATCAGCCAAAAACCCTAAATTTAAGGCACAATACATGCCCTAAACCTAGCCCCTAATGTTGGAATTTTTGAATTACATCTTTACAAAATATATTACCAACACATATAAAATATCTCAACTAAACAATACCATATAACCCAACCCCCATGATATATGAAAAACTCTAAATCCTATCCCATATACCCTAAATATGTCTTAACACCAACATGCCAAACTCGACACCATGACCCAACTCAATGCAAAAAATATGCATCCATCATGGCATGAGGTTGGGTTGTCATGCTTTGCAGTCTGTAAGGCATTAAATGCTTCTTTGATAATTGATTTCAAGTTCTATCAAAACTTGCATATGCATTGTATTTTGCATTTCATTTGGAAAATCTGCATTTGGGAAATATATTAGGGTTTTTTCTCATGGATCATGGTGCCGCCATGCTATGTTTGTGGTACTGCTTATGCTTCTCTGCATGAGTTTTTAGCTAAAAAATAGCTTCCTCTCTGTTTGTAGTCAATAATGTGCATTAATGGAGCTTGGGCTCATTGTGTGTAGTGGGTAATATTGTGAAGTTTTAAAAGAGTTTGACTCTTTGCATGTACCTAGAACTTGGGTTCACTAAAAAATTGAGCTATGCATAACACCGGAGTTACTTGTTAATAGTTGGATAGCTCAAGCTCTCTCCACTATGAGCTCTCTTCTTGGACTGAATTCTTCGCATGCCATAATATATGGCACTCTTCATGCACATCTTCATGGGCTTCTTTTAGTTGAGCTCAAGCTGGCATATAGCAATCTCTTTTTGTTTTATCTTTATCTTTGACTATGACTTTGAGTGAATCTTGGAGCTCAGGCTCCAAATGATAGTGGGTTGTAGTGTGAAAAAGAAACTTGGGCTCCTCCAATTTATAGAACTCAAGTTAACATAACTCAGGCTCGATGCATGCTTTGTCTCTGAGTTCTTTGTAAAGAACAAAGATCTCAGGTTCTCTCCACCGTGGGCTCTACTTGGAATTTGATTTTAATGCCATGAAACATGGTGTTTCTTCATGCATTTCCCCATTGCACTCAGCTACAAAACCATGACTTCTCTGCATGAAATCCACAGATAAGTTGCTCCTTTTGCAATGTTAACACTCTGCCTACTTTTGGTTTGAACATGCTACTTTTCTGTGCATAATGTTCCACTATGTAATGAAATGTTTGCATCTTTGAATTCACTGTATGTTTACATCTTTTATGAAAACCATGCTCTGCCTCTATGCATCATGTTTTATGTTTCTATCGTATAGTTTCACACTACAAAATAGTGACAAGTGTTAGGTTAATAAACAATGATCACCTCTTGTGAAGAAATTACTCATGGGTTTCGAGCTCAGGCTCGTGACTCTCATGAGAAATACTGTGAAATTGAGCTCGACCCTTGAATCATGTAGATTTTATTTTTTATTTGCACAATTATATTATATAGATGCATATTGGTTTTGAATTTCATACTGATTTGATCTTTGCATAGGCACATCTTTGAGTAAACATTTACACTCTTGCACAAACACTGCATTTTGTCATTTGAACATGAACAAAAACATTGAAAAATAACACTGTTACTTTCTCATCCTGGAATATGTCATTTTTCCATTGATTATGCATCCAAGAAAATTAAAACACCAAAATTGTTTATCTGATTTCATCTTTGAATATGTATAATAACAACAATAGACAATAACATTTCTCACTTTTTTTATGCAAATTGCTTGTCCTCTATTTTTTTAATTCTTGATTATAAAAAAAGATGTTACTGATATTCTATTTCTCTCTCATTCAAACATACTAGTCTTTATAACAACATTAGGATGCCATATTGTTTGATGAAAACAATGTTTGAACTAAGTACATGCATATCTTATAATGTAATTGACCCTTCTATATATGCATACTTCTTTGGAATAGCATTAGTGTTCTCCTCTTGTAAATGCACTATTTTTCTGTTTCTCATCCTTATGCACTGTTATTTAATCTGATTCATATATGCATACCCATTTGATAATGTTGATGCACTCATTGTATATGCATAGCTGAAACCTTGATAAAAATTAGTATTATCTTATATATGCCTAATCCATTTGATAACATACAACAAGTGGCATCTTACTTTTGTTGATGCATAATAACAAACATCTTTTCAACAACATTAAAGTTAACCTTAACTTGTGTAGTAATGAAATATAGTGTTACCTCATTATTTGATTTTCAATTCTATTATTTGCACTTGATCATTCATTTCAATCTGGAACATCCATCTTTTAGGGAATCCTTTCATTGCACATGTACCTTCTAGCAGCATTACTCTAGTCTGTATTTTATATTAGTAGCATTGAAACTTGTAACAACATGCATACACCTTGTACCAACCTCTAGGAACTACATCTCCTTCTTCTGCATCCTCTCATTCCTGAACTTTTGAACTCTCATCTTTCTTGTATGGCATGTAATGTATCTTGTGAGGTTTGAGCATGGGCTCATGACACTCACTACATTTTTCTTTTATTCTATAACTAGTGAATTCATAGATCATGTTTCTTTCTGCATTTGAGTATAATTTTTCTTATTTTGCTTGCACACACCATCAAATCAACATGTTAGGTTAGTGAACAAAATCAACCAACCAATGTTTGTGTATGAGTGCCATGTGAAATGAAATTCATGCATGAATGTTGGTTGATTGGTTGTGTTTTCCATCTTAATATGGTGATGTTCTGAAAAAGGTTTCTTATCTACAGGAACTAAATCCATTTAATCTAGATTTTTGGTCTTACAAACAACAACTCCTGATTAGTGCAGAATGATAACCATATATAGTAAAAGGTTTCATGGAGTTATGTCCCTTTGATACTTTTATTTAGTTGATGTAGATGCGTACTTTGTTGTTGTATTGATGTTATGGTAGATTTACATCTCTGAAAGTTTGATTGTTGTATGATGTTTTGGTTTCCATGCATTGCTTAGATCCAATTTCGATCTAACATTTTTCTCTTTCCATGATGCATGATGCATGACATATGACCAAAAGAAGAATTAGGATGCCTAACAAATAGAGACAAGGCTAAGGACATGAAGACTCAAATTATGCTGCCAATCAGCTCCAAAATGCAGAAGACCTCTTAAAGGAAATGCATGGACCCCTAAACCTTATCATGCTTCTATCTTACTTTCAGAATTGTATATTTCCTCTAAGTTCTCAATATGAAATATGTAACCTTGAAGGAACACTTGTTTACTACATTCAATTTGAATGCACAATGTAATGATCAATTATGAATTTAAAAATTTGAATTTGATCAATACTTAGAGTACAATATCACTATTAATATGAATGTAAAAAGAAATGTATTTCAACTTTATTAGCTGAATAGTAATGTTAAAGATGTGTACCTTTATGTGATCTTTTAATGTTTATGATTTTCATACTACATGTGTACTTCATTTTATGAATTTAAGCAATTCTACAACTTAGAACAACAACTATCCAATCCATAATTTAATGTAAAAGTAGTGTCAACTTACCAATTTAGTATGCAAACTAAATTGGTAACATTTTTTGGTGACCTCTTAGGGGTGTTTGCCTACTAAAAAAAATCAGACCAGTTGCCTTTTTCATATCCATTGGGGACAGAGTCTTCAACTTTTAGAAAGAACTGAACCTTCTCAAACTGAACACAAGCTGAAAACTGAAACTAACCTGAAACAAAACAACGAATGTTACTGTTGTACTCTAGTGTCATTGTATGGATGAAATGCTTATGATATGGGGGAGAAAAATGAATTCCATTCCTTGTATGATGGGTATCTTTTTCATGTCATGATGGTGAAGTATAACAATGATGTGCTTGGTTTCTTCTACCACACAACCAAAACTAAAACTAAAAAATCTTCTCCTATCAAAACTTAATTAATGAAATGTGCATTGTCTATAACAGTGAATTTGAATGGTTTATTGTTATGCATAATGTATGTTTCCTTGATTGGGTCATGATAGAAATAGAGGTACTAACTGCAAACCACTATCTGAAAGTGAAACTACTGTGCTCAACACTTGGAGAAAACAAACTGAAAACTTTTAATCTACCCTAAGCTAATCAATCATCAAAAACCCTTAGATACATCCATTAACAGAATGATTGAAGTAGCTTCCTTTTCACACCAACAATAGATGAGATGCATATATATGTACAACTGAAAAGATATGCAATATGATTGAAATTACCAAAAACTCTTGTAGCATATCTTCAAAATTATAGAATAGATCACATACCTCTTGGATTTTATCAATATCAATACAAATTTGAGGTATATAAACATGTTGGAGCTATAGCTCTATAACTGGAATCTTAGGAACAAGCCCCATTCTAGAAAGATGCCTGATTGGGCAGCCTCTTGTAATAATAGATTCTAATTTTCTGTTGCTGATTTTTGTGATTTCAACTATCTTTTCAACTATGATATCAATTTGATCAGAAATTCCAAGCTCTAGAGGATTAAGAAGTTGGATAACTGCATAGTCTACCTAATGTGGCTGATTTTCATACTCTTTATTCAGACAATTTGTCTCAATCTCATATCTATGCATGTTTTTTCTTATCTGTTCTTCAATCAACAGTCTGTCAAATTTATATTTAGGTATGTGCTGAGATGCAACAACCACCATATGTTCAATGAATTGTTGAACTTGACTCTCTTTATGAGGAGGTGCAGGATGAACATATAATTCTTCCATAAATACTTCAAGACCATCCAAAAAATCAGCCTCATCATCCTGATTTTCAGTTTTGCATGGGAGAGAATTGATATTTACCTTGTTGTTGTCATGCATGCTCAAAACATCAAAACCTTGAACTTCTTCTTGCTATCCTGGGACGAGTGTTTCTACCCTCTGATTTACATCTTCTTCATGATCTTGCATGAGGATGGGCTTCAATTCTTCATCTACTTGGCCAGAACTTGATAATGGTTTTTGTTCTAGTATGTTTTCCTCTTCAAAAAACTTACACAGCTCATCAAACACATCTGCCATCATTTCATTGTTCTGATCAACAAAGGTATGAGGCTCAGATACAACCTCTTTCTCAACATTTCATTTATTCTTTTGGACCTCTTTATAGTGTATTTTCCTAGCTTCTCTATACTTAATTAATTTACTAATTAGGAGCCTTATTTTCTCTTTATGCTCATGTAGCTCTTTCTCATGAAATTCGTCATGAGCTGTTAATTTATTTTAGAAATATTCCTCACATTTTACACCTGTAGAAAACATGACCCCAATTAATTTCCTCTATTATTCTAACTCTTTCTCATGAAATTTATTTTGTGCTTTCATCTCCTTCTCAGGAAACTCTTCCAATGTTGCTATCTCCTTTTGTAAATACTCCTCATACTGTTGCTTTTGTGCCTCCTTCTGCTTTTTTTATCCTACAAGAGCTTGATCATATTGCCTTTGTTTGGCATCAAACTGCTCCTTTTCTTGAGTCCACACATGCTATTTTTTTTTTTTGTATCCTTGGAGTATTTCAAACTCCATATCAGCATGCACATTTGAAAAATTTGGTAGGCTGAATCCTCTATCTGCATATCAAATCCTTGTTGCTCTTTATTTTCTTGCATTTGGCAAGCTCAACCCACCAAAAGGAGTTGTAACTCACGATATCCGAACTCATCTTTATATAAGGGCAGAGATGGATATCCTTTTAAACCCACATCAAGGCCAACAAGCCTCTGATCAAGAGCCATAACCTGATCCCTAATTCCATTTAAATCCATTTTATACAAGACGTGCACATGAATGAGAGGCTTACAAACAGGTAGAAAATGTTGATAATCTGATGTTGCAAAATCATTCTGAACAAAATTGGTAGCACCCTCAAAATGATATGGCTGATTAGAAACTTGATGGTCATTTCTTTCATAATATGGTGGTGGGTATTCTTTCTGCCCACAATGATTTGACATTTTTATTCATGTAATAAGCTGGAAATCTAAATATAAAAAATGATTTGAAAAACACCAGCACTTGATCTCTTGAAACCAGTAGATCCTTTCTGTAGATTCACTAGGTGTGTGTTTGGATCTTGCCTCCAAAGGCTGAAATACCATTGTTCACACCAAAACAACAATAATAATGAAGCTCAAACAAACCGTGAAACAGTTCGGTCCCACCGGACGTGCCAAAAACTGTTATCAATCAGGATTGCGCCTATAGCTTGATGTGAAATATAGCTATCCTGTTGAAACATGGAAACATTCTCATTGATGGAAGAGAGAATGAATATACAGATTCTAGGCCCGTTCCTATTGGATTTGGAATATCACCTACGATTGATTTCTGATTTGTGAAAAGGGAGAAAGATAACTGAAACTGAATAAAATGAACTAAAAGGTGATACACCAAAACTTGATTTAGATTTTTCAGAACTATAAACCAACACCTACAAGACATGCATTACTAAGATCTGTAATAACATTCACTACACAATACATAGGCTGACCCAGAATTCACTATTAGGGTTTGTGCCACAAATAGTAACAATTCTGCATACAAACATGTAGCTTCTACAAAAGGCTACACTTTACAACCTAGAATAGGAATAAGAATTAATTCACTAATCTATGCTGAAACTCTCATTACACTTAAATGTAAAAAAAGTTGCAAGGATTGATACAAAAACTCAAAAAATGTATGAATAATGGGGACAAGCTTTATTATCTTCAAAATATACAAAAATGGTTACATGAGAAAGGACAAAATATGCCAAGGAATATGTGCATTCACTTGATCACAATTTGCATAAAACATGATCTAGTGGCTACAAAATGTATGGAAAAGATGCAAAGGAACAAAAAGCTCACTAATACCTCTTTTCCCTAAATTCTGAACCCCTAAAATTGAATAAGAGGCTCAGCTATATACTCTCTTATGAGTAAATTTGAAACTCTCACTCCCTCCAAACAAGTCCTCATAATAAGCCAGAAACCCTAAATTTAAGGCACAATACTGTTAGAATACTTCAGGGATAACTGAGAGGGGGGGGGGGGTGAATTAGTTATTAGAAACTTTATCTTTTTCTTATACTTATTAATCCAGATTGATACAAAGTAAATGCACATTCAGATAACACATTACACAACACATCAATTTGGTTACGAGAAAACCAAATGGTAAAAACCCCGGTGGGAATTAGTACCCACAAAGAACTATACTATTTGTAGTAATCCTTGTTAAAAGATCATACAACCTTATTAGGATTTGTTCATTACAATGTAGTAGTATAGTGACCTGGTTAAGGGTCTGACCCTGTTAGGAGTCTTTTACAATAACCCTGTTAGGGGTGGTGAATCAGTTATCAACAACTTTATCTTTTTCTTATACTTATTAATCCAGATTGATACAAAGTAAATGCACATTTAGATAACACATCAATTTGGTTACGGGGAAACCAAATGGTAAAAAACCTGGTGGGAATTAGTACCCACAAAGAACTATACTATTTGTAGCAATCCCTGTTAAAATATCATACAATCTTGTTAGGAGTTTTTCATTACAATGCAGTAGTATAGTGACCTAGTTAAGGGTCTGACCCTATTAGGAGTCTTTTATAATAACCCTGTTAGGGGTGGTGGACTCATTGTCCAAGGACTCACTGTCTGAGTGTTCAAGGCTACAACCTTCTGGTTATTTGATACATATTGTATCAACAAGGTGAACTGCTGTTTGTGACACTGTTTGTCTAATCAGTTCCTTTTGTGCACCGATGCTTTAACCTCTTGTAAAGCACTACAACAATCTTATCTATATTCTAAAATCTTCAACTTCAATATTTATATTATCAACATATGATAAATATAGCTCTGATGCTTTAACACTCTACTCTACTTTTCTTATCTCTGGCTTTTGCAACTCTTCTTATCACAAATGACCTTCTATAAGTATATAATCCAAGTATGAGATCATGGGACCTGTTAGACAACTCTTCATAACATCCTTGTCAGCTCTACTAAGCGCACAAGCATATTTACAACTGCGCAAGTATAAACTGAATAGACGCGTTGCTTCACTAAGTTGGCTTCACCAATTTAACCATAACTTTGCAATCTTCTTGAAATACATTTGGCACCTTTAGATTAATATCAAAAACTCATAACTCATCATGAATATACACATGCATATCCTGAAGATAGGCACAACTCAATAAACACGTTACATACGTCAGCCTTAAACCGTTATTCCTCCATAACTGTAACCATCAATAACAAAATTACATATCTTTACTAAAACATCATATCTAGGTCTGCATGTATGAACATAGCATAATAAACATGTCAATAGCATGTATCTATCCATGCAAGTCTTCATGTCATCATATGGACAAGTACATACATAAGTGTTGCTGTGTATTATATGTTGTCATCAATGACAAACATACAATCAATCAACTGTTTAGAATCAAATCTCCAACAATCTCCCCCTTTGGCATTGATGGAAACATATGATAAAAAAAACTTCTATTCATGGTGTCTTCTTTCTTTTACAATCTTCTCAATATCCTCATCAAAGATTCATCTACAC
>MU228299.1:3666240-3676467 GCA_018584345.1 Thuja plicata
AAGTCAAAAGAAACTTGGGTAGAAGAGAGAGTGAGGTTAACCAAAGTCACACTCCTCTTCCAAATTCGCTCAAAGTTGAAAATGACACTTAAAGGGAGTAATAAATGAGTTTAGAGGCTCATTAATGTCAGAAAATAACCCCTAACCCATAAGATACCAAGTTGGGTGGCTAAAACTGACCCCGGTTACCCCCTAGGAGCCCAAAAAACCCTCTAAAACTCCCCCTGAAGTTAACCTACGGATTTCTAAGTCAGAAATTCTAGAAACTTCTAACCCTGGGGTAAGCTTGGGTACTACTCCTAGATGACCTTAGTTAACCCTTGAATTACCTTGGTTCCCCTTTACTAGCCATGTAAATAATTAAATTACAATACTTGCCAAATTTGGCACATTAAATTAAAACATTAGACATGACTTAATAACATGAACATTTACTAATTTAATAACACACTTGCAAACCATGTTCACAAAATAAACACATAACAACGAGGTCCATGTCTCTTTATATATACAAGACCTTGGAAAGTATGGGTATTTACATAGGTTCTAGTACTGGGTCCCCGATTTAGATCCATGGTCAACTTTTCCTGCACACTCAATGCACACATCAGTGTATCCAAAACAACATGATATGAAACATAACATAACGTCAATAATATATGTAAGCATATAAACCACATTGCATTTAGAACTGAAATATCCTAGCATTGGTTTCCTAAACAATTTTCATCATATTACATTCATACATTTAGATCCCTATAGTACATCGACATAAGCTGAAACTAAATCAGAACATAAACATCTCATAAGTACCCTGATTACAAAATCAGGTGCTGAATATATAACACAGGATTCCACCGATCCTCAAATGTATAAAAAGTCTCTGATAGTCAAAGTATGTCAAAGAATAAAATACTGAAAGCATGAGAACAAAATAGTAAAACTATAACAGTCTAATGTAGGTCTCACACTAATCAAAGTCCTGAAGTCGGCTCCATACTCTGTACTCTAAACTATTAGTGTACTTATTTTTCCTGTAACTTGTTTGTACTAATGTTTCATACTATGTGTGTATAGGGTAAGCATAAAAACATACCGTAGAGCTCAATTCTGAATGTGCATATCCTGATGTGATCGTATGCATGTGCGCTGATGCTCTAATCGAATGCAAGTCACTATTCTGTTCTATCTTCTACACTTAGTCAATTTTCATTTCATAGTTTACTGTTAAAACTTCATATGACTTTGTTGCCATAATGAAAATAAAAAATAAGCCATATACTCCCTGGGAGTCAACTTGTCAACAATCTCCCCCTTTGTCATTAATGACAACAAAGGAATGTGGCTAAGTTACTAAAAATTGACTAACATCAAAAACTGTATATTTTCTTCTCTTAACATATACTATATATTTCTTTGCATATATATACACTTCTCCTCATACATACATTTCTCCCCCTTTGACATTAATGACAAAGGTGTCCAAAAACTTTGTAAGTCTCTAGATACTTACTCCATGTATACATTTGGATATCCAATATGAAGAGACTTGATCTCTTTCTGCCAAAATTCCTTCATTGAATCAACTGTCTGGAGATGGGCGCATGGAGCATATGTGAGCTTCTCCATTTTTATCAGATCCAAGTAGGGACCTTGATCATACGTGATAATAGTGGCATAAATCTATTTGATTTTCTCATCCAAAACTTGTAAGGAGGGCGCTAGTGCATTTCTCAGTTGAGTCTGCCTAATTCTTATCTTATTAATTTTGAATTTTGCCTTTTCAATCTTGTCTAGCTGACCTTGATAGATACTGTTGCAGATGTTCATGTCTTGTGTGGATGTTTGAACTAATTTTATAACACTATCAACCAAGATATCTGCCTCTTCTATCTTCTTGATATGTTCAGAGGTGAATTTCACTCTGTCTATGCAGTTTGCTATTACATTTCTACCTTTAGCTGCCAACTCTTTCAACATAGACTGACCAATCTTTAATGAGTTTAGATCTAAGGTAAAATTATTTACCAGTTCATTTAATCTTTCCTTTTTATACTCATCTTCTGCAGTTCTAGTAGCTGAGTCTACTAAGCTTGTGAAATGTGCTTTGAAGCTTGTTAGTATGCTGTCTACATCATCAACTGACTGAATTTTTGGTATTTTCTTGTCCGCAGGCACTAGGTCATTCAAAATTTTTACTGATTCCAAGAAGAGAGGGTTTCTCATAACCTATTTCTCTTTGCATTTTTCCATTGCTAGGACATTGATCTTGATCAGGTCTTCTTCTCCCCATGCATCCAGACTAGTTGAGTCAGGAGTTAAACTTGACAACAATGAGTTTGATGGTTGAATGGATGGTGTAAATATAGTATTCTAACTAGTATCCATGCATTCACTTTTTACTGGGATTTCCATAGCTGGTATCTCATTAGTTTGATTGTCTTGTTCTTTATTCAAATCTATTGAATCGTTAAAGGGGACTTCATCTTGTTGTAAAGATGTGTCATCAGTGCATACCTCCTTTGTTTGTTCAGTGCTTACAAATGATTTATCAAATTTTTCGATATCATTATTAGAAGTTGTCATGGATATAATGATATTATCAATCACTATAGTATCCCCTGAATCTTTTGCTGTATCAAAAGTTATTGAAACTGAGGGCGCTGAAACCTATGGACCTGTCTTAGGTGCATTCTGAATCACTGGTTCTGTAACCTGTTTGGGAGGAACTAGAGTTACCTTTGTTGTAGGCGCCATTGATGGATACATATGTCTATCTAGAAATACCAGCTCAAATGCTTTATGAGTCTCTTCACCAACCAGATCATACTCCTTATTCATGATATGGAGAACTCTTGTTTTGGTTCTTAGGTGCGGCTTTACTAAATCCAACAGAATGACTTTCTCATCATGCGAGCACACCGGGATAAGACTATCCAATGTTTCTTCTCTTATCCTCATATCCTCTTCAATTGCTTGCCTCTTTAATATATCAAGTATGTTCCATACCTTGTCTGGTATGATATTTTTGAGTTCCAATGCTGTCCTTTTGAACTTAATCATGTGAGAGATGATCATAGAATGAATCTCTGATTTGTCTATCTCTTGATATTTGTCATATACATTCTTGAGAGATTCTAGTCTTCCTTCATTAATAATTATATTCCTTAAGACATTAAGACTAGGTCTGAAACCTACCTCAGGAGGATCTTGTGTGTTCTTTACCTTGCTCCTTGTAGTTCTTGAGGATGGATGACTAGTGGGTGCTTGCTTCCTTCCTCTAGACTTATTGCTTGGTACAGAAGGTGGATATGATTCCAGATCAATGGTGGTTGATGGCGTAGATGTGTCTACGTTTGATTTCTTCTTTTTCTTTTTAGGCATATCATCAATCTTTTCCATTTTCACTTCTATAGGAGTTTTCTCATGTTCTTTGGCTATCTTAGCTTCTCTAGCTCTGTCAAGGTCTTCTTGTGTAACACCATGAACTTTTAGGATATTTGAGGTAATCCTTGATGCCTTCCTTTTGTTATCAGCACTGTATAAGATAGAATCAACTTGATTTGTCTTTTCTCTATAAGTGCCCCATCTAGGTTCATTGGGATCCTTGGGCGCAGATAGGAGGACTTGTGCATAACCTTCCAAAACATGTTCTTCAAATTCATAACCAAGATGGTGAATCTATTTTGTTCTAGGCTCAACTGCCTCCATGCAAGTACAATCAGTCTCCACCATGAAGCATATGGTGTCTTTGTACTTCTCAACTATTTTCTCAGGTATCCTGAACCTCTTCTTCATCTTGATCCTGAAAGTTTTGATATCCATGTCCATAGAATCTTTTTCACTACTCTCTGATGTAGCTTTTAGTGATATCTGAGACATAGTAGGCTTGCTCCTATCTAGGTAAAGATTTGCAACTTTACCAACAATGTGGAAGTAAAAATAGATGATCAAAGAGCCAAACCTGAATATCTTGCTCTTGTCATGCTTAATGGCTTTGATATTCTCTATCAACTATGTGCACAATAATTCATAGAGATTGTACTGAGTGTTATCTCTCACTATCCTTATTGTTGCTAGAATTGTTGCTATAGACACACTATTCAGTCTTCTTGCTTGCTTGTTGAAACTTGTATCCATGTATCATAGTGAGTAGTTTGATGTCATTCTCCTTAATGGGATCAACAGTCATGCCACGCCTATCACTTCTAGATAAGAAAACTTGTTCAACCTATTTCTTAACATCCTTGCCAGTAGGAAGAGCTGGTACAATCTTAGAAAGTCTAGTCATCTCATGTATTAGATCTACAGTGATGCAGAAAAGAGTCTCACCAATCCAATATAGGTCATCATGTATCCTGCTTAGTAATATCTTAACCCATTTTGGCTCATATAACTCATGCACGTTTGAATACTCAAAGATAGGGTTATCAGTGAGATGCACATATTCATCCTTGAATGAATAGTCTAGTTTTATCATAGAACCCATGAGAGATGCAATGTTGTTGTCTCCAACTATTTCCTTCTTGCAATAAACATATGCGCAAATGTCTTCTACATTTATGACTCCAAGCAGAGTCCTAGAGAATGCTCCTTCAACATCATCTAGTATAGACTTGAATGGAAGCTTCTTAAAGACAAATCTCTTCCTTTCAAGAATGTCGAATATAATAGGGGTTGCCATACTTACTTGCAACTTAGTTAAGTAGGGTTTCACAATGATTTTGAAATGACTTGATTGCTAGGGTTCCATTCCAATCATTAATCCGTTCACAAACCAACTAATCCTTTAAGCTATAGTGCTTTGATGCTCAATGCTTATCTACTTTTTGAATTCTTCAATCTTGAATGCAAAGTGAGTTTTTTAAGATCTTTTTCCAATTTATATAAATATTAATTGTATTTAATGCTCGTTGTCGTAAAGAGGTTTACATAGAGAATTTCAAACTTTGTTTTGAATGAAGTAAAGGCAATGCGTGAATGCATAAAACCTTAATTCATGATCACATGCATGAATCCATAGGCATATACTCAGAGGTGAGTATACCAGCCACACAGGGGTTTAGAGCTAGAATAGCTCCCCCTAAGACCATAAGGGTCAACTATCCAGAAGTAGAAGGTGCGTCCATTAAGGATGCATCTACTACCTTGTTCTCTTCATTATCCTTGTTTACTTTGACCCATATTTTATCTGAATTAGCTTTAGCTTCCACAAACTTAACTTCTCTTGATTCTTCAAACAAAGACTTCTTAGGATTCTCTTGTCCTTTTGTTCTTGATCTGCAAGACCTTGAAATGTGTCCAACCTTTCCACATGAGTGAAAAATGGTAGGAGGTCTGATGTTGTGCACTTATACTCTTATCTTCTTTAGGGGATCTATCTCATGATGACATCTTTAAATTTCTTTGCTCTTCTTATTTCTTTGACACATCAAATATATCTCTTCATTACATATATATATATATGTTTATGCCTGAATAGACGCGACTATAAACAAGACCTTAGTCGGCCCAAAAAACAACATACACAATGCTTCCAAACAAATTGAATTAAGTGTGTTTACAATAATTTTTAATACATGGTTACAAACTTATTACAATAGGCACTTAGCCTTTACATAAAAAAAGATTACACGCTAATCAAAGTCCTAAAGTCAGATCCATACTCTGTACTCTGAACTGTTAGTGTACTTGTTTTTCCTGTAACTTGTCTGTACTGATGTTCTATACTATGTGTGTATAGGATAAGCATAAAAAAATACCATAGATCTTAGTTCTAAACACATATATCCTTGTGTGATTGTACACACATGCGCTAATGCTCTGATCGACTGCAAGTCACTGTTCTATTCTGTCTTCTACACTTAGTCAATTTTCACTTCATAGTTTACTGTCAAAACTTCATATGACTTTGTTGCCATAATGACAACACAAAATAAGCCATTTACTCCCTGGGAGTCAACTTTTCAATAAATTTTTCATGGATTTATGTCCCTTTGATACTTTTATTTAGTTGATGTAGATGCATACTTTGATGTTGTATTGATGTTATGGTAGATTTACGTCTCTGAAAGTTTGATTGTTGTATGATGTTCTAGTTTCAATGCATTGCTTAGATCCAATTTAGATCTAACATTTTTCTCTTTCCATGATGCAAGACACATGACCAAAAGAAGACTTAGGGTGCATAAAAAATATAGACAAGGCTAAGGACATGAAGACTTAGATTATGCTGCCAATCAGCTCCAAAATGTAGAAGACCTCTTAAAGGAAATGCATGGACCCCTAAACCTTATCATGCTTCTATCTTACTTTTAGAATTGCATATGTCCTCTAAGTTCTCAGTATGAAAGATGTAACCTTGAAGGAACACTTGTTTACTACATTCAGTTTGAATGCATAATGTAATGATCAATTATGAATTTAAAAATTTGAATTTGATCAATACTTAGAGTACAATATCACTGTTAATATGAATGGAAAAAGCAATGTATTTCAAGTTTATTAGCTGAATAGTAATGTTAAATATGTGTACCTTTATGCGATATTTTAATGTTTATGATTTTCATACTACATGTGTACTTCATTTTCTGTATTTAAGCAATTTTGCAACTTAGAACAACAACTATCCAATCCATAATTCAATGTAAAAGTAGTGTCAACTTACCAATTTAGTATGCAAACTAAATTGGTTATAGTATCTTATAATGAAAACATCTCTAAGGTTCCAAAGGATAGAAAGTTGGAAATCCTCCCCTTAACAGAAGAAAATTCAACGTTACAAGCAAAAGAAATAGAGGAAGTCAATATAGGGGATGAGATGAACCTTAAACATATCTATTTGGATAAATCTCTTACACTTCAAGAAAGAGAATGGTTCATTAGTTTCTTCAAGGAATGAAAAATCAAATTCACATGGTCTTACATAGACATGCCATGTTTGGATTCGGAGCTAGTGCTACATCATCTACCATTGTTACCAAATGCACAACCTGTTAAACAACGATTAAGAAAGATGAATACGCACATTGATTTACTTGTCAAAGCATAATTGAAAAAAATCTTATATGTGGGATTCATAAGACCAATTCCATATGTGGATTTGATATATAATCTAGTGCCAGTAACAAAACACAATGGTCAAATCTGTATATGCATAGATTTAAGAGACTTAAACAAGGCTTGTCCCAAGGATTATTTTCCTCTACCAAACATTGACATGCTAGTTGACCTAACAACAGGGCACCAAATGTTATCACTCATGGATGATTTCTCTGGAGATAACCAAATAAATATTTCACTAGAGGATTAACACAAGATAACATTCGATAACATTCAATGCCCATTTGACTGCGGAAATGGAGCGAGGGAGGGAGCGGGAGCGTCCGGATTCAACTTTGAATTTGGGCGGGAGAATTTGGGAGGAGACAGAATCCTCTGAGCGCAACAAGCGGAATGATGGGAAGGACATCGAGATCACAGGATTGGATCCCGATGCGGGACAGGTGCCAGAGGACCCAGGAGGGGGTCCAATAGGAGGCTGGGCTGGGGCAAATGAGGAAATGGGCATCTCTATTTGGCATCAAACCAACAGGTAAATCTTCTTTACCTTCGGTGAAGAACATTTCAAAACCTTCTTAGGGAAGCTTTGCTATTGAAATCCCAGACCAGACCATCGATTTTTCTATAGCTAGGATGAAAAATTCGCTGGTTGGAAGATTTGTAGGAGTGAGACCTAACATTGAAGTGGTTAGGGCTTTTGTTTCCCGAAAATGGGCTTTGAAAGGATAGGTAGAGGTGGTAGCTATGGCTAAGGGATGTATGTCGTTCTTTTTTTCTTGTGAAGAAGATAGAATGAATATTCTTTGCAGTGGGCCATGGCTGATTGGGAAAAACACTTTTATTCTCAAAAAATGGAGTCTGAATCTTGTATTCGAGGAGGACAAAGCTCGACAAGTTCCAGTATGGATAAAGCTACACGGATTGCCTCTTGAATATTGGCTAGAAGATATTTTTGTTGGTATAGCTAGTTCATTTGGTGAACTTTTGTCAATAGATAATGTGACAGCGGCGAGACGGAGGCTAACCTATGCCCGTATCTATGTTGGGATTATGCAGGACAAGGATATGCCAGAAAAAATTAGTTTGAAATCTAAGCTGGGTATGTGGGAACAGGCCATAGAGTATGAAACATACCCTTTGCGTGTTTCCATTGCAAAAAGGTGGGTCACTGGGCAAAAAAATGTCCGGAGAAAGTTATTCAGAAATGGATCCCAGTAGGGAGAAAAACTAAAGAAGTCAGTAGCAAAGACAGGGAAGGAAAATGAAAAGAGCAAGAGGTACAGGAAACTAATGAGAAGACTAAATGTACTAACACAATGTTAGGATTATATACTGAGGACCTTGAGGACTGGGGAATAGAAGTATCAAATGAAAAAGAAAACGTAATCCAAATGGGAGAAGATGAAATAGAAGATAACGAAACCCAAATAGAAGAAGGGGAGTTTAAGGAAGAGGATTTAAAGGGAGATGAAGAAAGGGAGGAAGAGCCGGAGGAGGAGAAAAATGATTTTCAGTAAGAAACCAATAGTACAATAGAGAAGAATGAGGACAAAAAGAAAGATAGTGAGATGGAGCTGAGAGGTAGTCCACAAAATTCAGAAGAGACCCCAAAAACGGGGGATAAAAATCAAGAGATAGCTACACCCAAGAGGGGGAACACAAAAGAGGAATTTCAGAATTTAGCAGAACCAGCTAAACCTAAATGGGGGGATGCAATAGAGATCACACAAATTCTTGAAGGAGAGAAAAGTGATAGAGAAAATGAGAAAAATACCAAAGGGGAAAGAAAAAAGGGGAAGAAAGATAAAGAGGCGAAAAATAGAAAGGTTTCAACAAGAAGCAATAAAAATGGAGATGTCAGAGTAGGATTAGCATCACCAGGGAGGCCCTCAAGTCAAAAGGTGAGAAACAAGGAGACCAAAAGGAACATTGTGGATGGTAGTCAGCAGATTCTGGAGGTAGGATCCTTTGTTAAATCATGAAGATTATTTCTTGGAATATTAGGGGGTTGAATAATCCCCATAAGCAGGATATAGTTAGGAACTTAATTAGGGATAATAGGCCTAATATTTTATTGATTCAAGAAACTAAGATGCTTAAAGAAAAAGTTGAAAAACTTAGATTTTTTAAGAGGGGAATTATCTGTGGTGGAGATTCTAATGGAGCGTCGGGAGGAATTGCAACTGTATGGAATGAAGACACTATTAAAGGAGATATTATCTTTCAAGGAGAAAATATGGTTTGCATAAGGTTTAGACAGTTTCAGGACAATACCTCTTGGGTTCTAACCAACATATATGCTCCTAATACTGAAAAAGGGAGAGAAGTTTATTGGCAGAATCTTTCTTCTTTGAGAAATACTTTCGTTTCTGAAGAATGGATTGTGATGGGGGACTTTAATACAACTTTGGGAGAAAAAGAGAAATATGGAGGCAGCCAACCCAACTTGGAAAGCAGGATGGATTTAATGAACTTTATTGATAATAATTATCTTCATGATGTTGACCTACAGGGTACTGACTATACTTGGAGTAAGAGAAGAGCGGGTGAGGAGTTGATACAAGTCAGGTTGGACAGCGCTCTTGTATCCAATGGTTGGTTTAATCATTAATTTTGTTCTTTATCGGCTCATATTAGGGTTGGTTTGGATCATAATCCGATATCCTTTCTTGCTGACCCGATTGTGAAAAAGAAAAATACCCCTTTCAGATTTGAGAAGATGTAGACTCTTCATTCGCAATTGGAACAAAGGATAGAGGAATGGTGGAATATCAAAATTGATGGGTCTGCGATGTTTAACATTGCCAAAAAACTCAAAAATGTAAAAGAAAACATTAAGGATTGGAATAAGGAAACTTTTGGGAACATTTTTACAACTAAATCTAGTACTAGCTTAGAGATCAAGGAAATACAGGAGAGTATCCAAAAAGATGGATATAAGTTTATCACTAGAGAGCAGGAGAATGGAAAGCTAATTGAGATGCATGAAATTATAGCCAAAGAAGAAGCATTCTGGAGACAAATATCAAGGAAGATACATCTGAAGGAGGGGGATAGAAACATGAAGTATTTTTTTATGACTACTCTAAAGCACAGAATGCATAACCGGATCTCCAAACTCAACATCAATGGCAACACTTCTAGTGATGAGGAGGCTATCAGAGC
>MU228299.1:3691283-3703879 GCA_018584345.1 Thuja plicata
GAATTGTTCTAGCCTTGTAAAAATATTTTCAAGTATGGATAAATGATCTTTTCTTTTATGTAACTTAGCTAGAATGTCATCCACATAATCTTCCATAAAGGTGTGCATCATGTCATGGAAAATGGTATTCATTGCTCTTTGATAAGTGGCTACGACATTTTTTTGACTGAAGGGCATTACATTCCAACAAAAGGTACCCCATGGGCATGTAAAGGTTGTCTTCTCTTGATCCTTAGGTGCAATGCAAATTTTATTATACCCACTAAATCCATCCATAAGTGAAAATATAGAATGACCTGCAGTGAAATCCACAATAGCATCAATGCTAGGTAATGGAAAGTCATCTTTTAGACAAGAAAGGTTTAAATATCTGAAATCTGTGAAAAATCTTATGGTTTTATCATGTTTGGTAACTAGTACAATGTTGGAGATCCATTCAACATATGCTATTACTCTTATAAATCCTGCTTTGAGTAATTTCTCCAATTCAGCTTTGACTAAAAGGGCTACATGTGGATGCATTTTTCTCAACTTCTGCTTGATGGGCTTAACCCCTGGTTTCACATTTAAATGATGCATTATGAAACTTGGATCTAATCTAGGCATATCAGCATATGACCATGAAAATTTTATTTGTTTTTCCTGAAAGAATGCAATGAATTCTTCTCTCTCCAAAGGACTCAAAGATGCTGCCAAGTGAATGAATTTAGGATCCTCTTCTGTTCCAATGTTAACCTTTTCTATGGGTTCAATAAGTATAGGTGAAATTTCATCTTCATGAGCTGGTAAGGTGTCCAACCTCTCTCCCTTAGGTGCCACAGTTGGGTTTTCACCTTCGGAAACATGCTTTATTTTTACTTTTTTGGGGTCTAGCACTGCCACATGGTGGTTTTCACCACTAGACCTTCTCATTTTTTTTGTATATTTTCTCTTCATTTTTTGGATTAAGAGGTTGAATACCTTCCCCTATCATCATGTCTAGAGAAAATTTTTTGGTGGAAGAATTGGGTTCAACCGCATTGAGGTATAAGGCCATTGCATTGTCATTTGGGAAGTAGAGTAAGTCATTTGGTTCGGAAAGATCCCAATCGATAAGTACAAGATGCATTAAGGATAAGGATTCATTGGATGGGTTCTCATTTGAAGGAGTTAAGGATGTGAATTCATTTTATGGTTCATACATTGTATCTTCATGGTCTATGACATGTGCCTCTTCAAGATGGTCCATGGAAGAAGGATCAAAATCCTCTTCATTAGAGTCCTCTAAGATTTCTATGGGAAAGAAAGCATGTGGATTAAACACTAGGTTCAAATCTCCTACCCAAAAATGTACCCAAGGTTCACCTACCCATTGAGTTAAAAGAGGTGCTTGTTCTACATTGACTTGTTGAGGCTCACTTGATGTTTGAGTTGAATTCAAACTTTGAGTTACATGTTCTTGATTCTCAACTTTAGAAGGAGTTGCATAAGTGTGAATGGTATCAACCTCTATGTCATGAAAAGATTATTCAGACAAGGAATACCACTCATAATCCCTAGAATCATCTTCACTTTCAGAACCTACCATATGGATATGTGCATGAAAATCATGCATGGGACTTGAACTTTCTCCTTTATGCTGAAAACCTATGCCGACTTTATCTTCTTTTTCTCTCCAAACTGGTTCAATAGGTTCTAAAAACCCTCTATGTAAAAATCCTAAGGGTCCTCTTCCCTTATACCCCATTTTCTTCATGATATCAAATCCTTTTCCATATTGATCAGTTTGGATATTGATATGTTACACCCTTTCATTGGAATTAGCTGAATTGTTGTCTTCTTTATAAAGCCATTGTAATACCTCATTATCTTCTTTGTCCATTTCTTGTTTGTCACACTCCCTTAAAAAATGGGAATTGTATTTATGAGGTTGATGATATTTGGATGGCTTCCCATTTGTCCTTGGAGATGTAGGTAAATCAAATAGGGAAATGAAATATTCCCCTACCCCTTTTGAGTTAATTTTGCATTGTTTCTCAAATTGATTCATTAGGGCACTCATCTTTTCATAATGATATTTCTTAGTTTGGTCTCTCTCCTCCTTAGTGGGTTTAGAAGTTTCCATTCTCAATGTTGAATTCTGAACTGAATTATCCTTTGAATCTGAACCCTCATAACTCATCTTTTCTTTTCTCTTAGTCGATGTAGTTGAGTTAGTTTGAATAGGGTTAGAAGTTGATGTGACATTTGATGTTGGGTTTGAACTTTCCTCTTTGGCTTCTTCCATGGTAATATTAGGGATGAATCTTTCCCTATTATGAGGAATATACAATTCATGACTTGGTTTTAAAGCATTGCAATATTGGAAAGGATTTGAATCTCCTCCAATTGTGATCTCTTCCCCCATGTATGGAAATTTGATGCATTGGTGATATGTAGAAGGTACCGTTTGCATTTCATGTATCCATGGCCTTCCTAGTAAGATGTTGTAGGTCAATTTCATATCAAGGACCTAACATATGGTATCCTTTTTGATAGGTCCTACTTGAATTGGTAGAATGATCATACCCATTGAAGACCTTTCTTCCTCATCATAAGCCTTAATAGTGATTTTCTTCTTTGGATCAATGGAAGACTCGGATAACCCTAATGATTTGACAAGGTTTAGAGTGAAAATATTAAGAATAGCTCCACCATCTATGAGAACTCTCTTGACCCTATGTCTTTGTATTAATACCTCTATATGCAAGGGTAGGTTTTGAGGATGTGTGATAGACATGTCAACTTGCTATGAAAAGGAAAGACAATGAGGGGCTATGAGATGCCCTACCATGTTCTAAAAATTGTCTTTCTCCAAGTCTATAGGAACAATGGTCTCACACAAGCCTTTTTCTAGGATCTCCTTGTGATTAGGAGATAATTTGAACAACTCCAAGATTGATATTTTTCCTAGAGTCTTTTGTAATTGATCCACCAAACTATAAGGCTTTGTTGTGGGTGGTGTTTGTTTAGCCAAAATAGTTGGTGTTTTAGGGCCAATAGTAATAGGAGTACCCCCTTGTAGGGTAACCTTTGAGGCTTTCCCCCTTGTGATGGCATTAGCGGACCCTTGAATAGGTTGATCTTTGATCAAAACAACATTGATAGTATTTTCATAAGTATGAGAAAAGTTAACATTATGATTGCCTCTTGCATTATTCACACTGTTTCCTCCATTGTTTGAATTGGAAGATTATCCTTTTTCATGTTTATAGAAAGGAGTTTTAAAGGCTGTGTGATATTTATTAGTTTGAGGGCCATCCACTTTTATCACACCATTGTCTATGAGATCTTGTACCACATGCCTAAGATGCATGCAATCATTGGTCTTATGTCCTCTATTTTGATGATACTCACAATGGTTATTCTCACTCAACCAGTTCGGCTTGATTTGAGGTTCATATGGTTGTGCCACTGGTAATTCAATAAGTTTGTTTGCAATAAGTGTCCTTATTGCATTCTCCAATGGTTCACCCAATTAGTGAATGTCTTTTTGGGTGTAGGTGCAAAGAAAGGCTTAGGCTTGTAAGTCCCTTGATTATTCCCAAAGTTGTTATTAGTTTTGTTGTTGTTAAAGGGCACTTTGGGTGCTTGGTTCACATTATTGGCTTGAGCTGAGTTTTGAGTGAGATTGAAAGGGGCAGCCTCTACCACTCCATTGTTAACCACTCCTTTATTGTTGTTATTCTTCATCCAAAATTGGTTGTTGTTGTTGGAATTTTGATTAGTGTTGGAGGTATTGTTGTTGTTGTTATTCTTGTTATCTTTGTAAAGTTTTATTTCTCCACTTTTTATCAATACCTCTTCCATTGTCACCCCATTCTCAATTAGGTCTTGGAATGATCTAGGACATTGTAGCCTTAATCAATAGTTCATTTCATGATTCAAGCTGTTGACAAAAATATCCATATTTTCCTTTTTAGGTACACTTCGAGGGTATCTAGCAAATACCGCTCTCCATTGTTGTAGGAAAAGTAGGAATCCCTCTCCTTCTCTTTGTTTGGTTTTGCATAGATTAAGCATTGTAACCTCCTGTTTGATGTTATAGGAATAGTGAGTTACAAATTTAGAGGCCAATTCCTCAAAGGTTTGAATGCCGAAGGGTAACTTTGAAAACCACTCCATTGGCATACCTCCCAAACTTCTAGGGAATAACCTCATAAGGTAAGTTGTGTCATGCATGAACTCTAGACTTAGGGAAAAAAATTCCCTTAAGTGATCTTGAGGATCAAATGTTCCTTCATATTTGTCATATTTAGGATAAATAGCATTTTTTGGAAATGGGATCATGATTAAAGACTTATCAAATGGAAATGGACACAAAGCTTTGATAGAAAATGGTTTAGGAGCCCCACTCTATTTTATCGTGTCCAATTGTATCTAGAAAAGTTGGAATTGCTTGTTCATGATGTCAATGGGATTAGCCTCAGCTTCTTCTTGTTTGAGTTTGGTGACATCATAATCGTGTGGAAGTTTGAGATCCGTTTGTGATAGGTCTAAAAAGTACTTCTCCTTGTCTTTTTCCAACACTTTTTCCATAAGTTTCATGAAGAAAGGGCTTTGCATAGCTTCATTAACCTTTTCATTGGTTAAATCCTCACCATTAGGGTCAATGTTTCCCCCATTGTTGGTATTGTTCATCCCTTGATTGTTAGGGTCCATGTTTGTTCCTCCATTGGTATTGTTGTTGGATCCTTTGTTGTTAGGATCAACATTTCCCTGATTTTTGTTCATGTCCTTGTTGATAGCATTGATTTGATCAGGATCGATATGGCCAAATGGGAAAAACATCCTTGGTTCTGTTTCCTTGATGGGTTCTTGTAAGGGCCTTGAAGAAAAAGGATCACCCAAAAAAGGACACTCTTGCCTTAAATAAGATCCGTCTGGTTGTAGGGTAGTCTTAATGTAATGGGATCAAGTAAAAACTGGCATTAACATGAATCAAATGAAGATCCTAGGTTTTTAACTCGCTTAAATGATCAATCCGTGGATAAATTTGCAAAATGCCCAATAATGGCAGATTTTGATACAGTTAAGTATTCACAAAGGTAAAATGTCCAAAAGGGTATCCAAAAATGAATTTTTCTTGTTTTCAATCCCTCAGAATATACCCACTATTTTCCCTTTTTTGTTTCTGGGTGGATCTTGCCTACGTGTAGGCGGCCTTTTATCATTGATAAGCAGTCACTGGAATCACTGTACATAGTGCTCTGCATTTAGCAGGCGGTGTTTGCCTGTTGATAGGCAATTTTAAAATGTTTATACGCGGCACTTTCCAGTGGCTTATGCAGCTGTTGAATGATTTCAAGTGGCATTTAAGATTTGTAAGCGGCCTAGTTTTATTTGTACGTGGCTCTGAAATGATTGTACACAGCGCTTTGCTAATCAAAGTTGGTTTTATCAATTTTTTTTGTATTTTATGGATTTAAAAATTTAAGGGCTTTGATCAGATTTGTCAAAAAAAGAATCTTGCATGAAAACATAGTACAAGCTCAACACACACATCAAAGTTGTACCATATCCCAAAAACCCTACTAAAAGTGTATGTTCTCAGATGCTTTTACAGGTTTGCACAAGAATTTCTTCCAAATAGTCTACCTTAGAGTCAAACAAATTTGTCGTTTAACAATGGCTCTACAAAGGTAGGTCTGGTATTTTATCCAGGTTTTCAATCCTTTCCGCTCTAAATCTTTTCAAGATCCTTTACCCCCTTGCGGGCTTCCCACACACATGAAAGTATGATTTTTCACAATCCCGAAGGACTACTCAAGGAAGTGAGGATGGATTGTACAAGGTTTAGTCACTTTTCAATTAAGGTAAAGTGCATTTATTTATAGTGGGTCAGACGACATCGTGGTAAAAGAAAATATCTCCCACTTTGGGTCATTCCCTCTCACCGTCCTCATAAGGCAATTCTCAGGAGGCAGGCCCTTTAAAGCTCTATTTAGCTAGCATGAATATGGAACGCAAGAACCAAACTCAGTCCAACAAGTTTGGGAATCCGATTCACTCAAAGAGTGAAGAGCATATCCCTATTGTTTTTCTTTGTTCCAAACACCTCAAGAAAAATTGTTCATTTTCAACCTTGTGACAAGGAGGTTCTTAAAAATGAGATGTGTGGTTCAATTAATCTTCCCTTTATTTCTACCACCCAAACTTGACACTTTTGGCTTTTTGATCAACTTCAAAAAGTTGAGAGCACATACCTAATGTCTCGTTTGAATGGAAAATAGTAGGGTGTCCCAAATTATGCTAGATTCAAAGAATTTGCCACAAGTTAAGCAAACAATCTTGATTAGATAAATACTTGGTTTTTGAAGCTAGCAAGGCTAGGCACATTTTTGAGTGATTTGGCTTATTTCCACTCACCTAGTGGCGATCGTTCCCACTCCGGCTCCTCCAACAAGTTAGTCAACACAAATAGAGACAAAGTGAAGAAAACTTGGAAATCTAAAATGACAAATTCCCTCCTAAAAGCTCTTTTAATGAAAATTTATCAAATCAAAGCTTAAAGAACCAGGCATGAAAATCAATTAAAGAGTGGGAAATTTTTGTTTGTAAGCAAAAAACACTTTAATGTAGTGATCATATAAGTGTTCCTCCTCAAATAAACTCTCTAAGAGATTAGTTGCATGTATTTATTTGTCATTTTTAACCTTGATTCTCACCTCTTTGCTAAGCCTTGTGACCCATTTCTCTGGTCTCTGCACCTTCGGGTGATTTTTCATCTGCAGGACAGAAAAACACAGAGAGTCAAAACAGTGAGCAAATCGTTAAAAACCTGATTTAAAGCAGAAACATTTACGTGACATTTAACAGCTAAAAGGTGGCATTTAAATTCTAGTACACGTAAATAGAAACTTTCTAAGTGGCTTTTAAATCCTACTAAGTGGCTTGAAAAATTCACAGGCGGCACAGAAAGTATAAAACGCGGCCAAAGGTTGCTGGAAAGCGGCTCTTGAAAATTAGTAGGCGACACACTTTATCTAGCAGGTGGCACACTTTATCTAGTACGCGGCTAAAGAATGAAAGATGGAGATGAAAGAAACTTTGTAGGAGGTGCTTTATTGTTCACAGGCGGCTCTGAATATTGCATAGGTGACTCTTCTCCTATTTTTCTACAAAATAGCACAAAGTACAAAGCAAAACACACAAAATATTAAGATTAAATGTTAGAAATGAGGCTTAAAGCCCCATGGTGGGTGCCATTTGTGTGTATAAGATTAACACCTCCATGAAATTAGGGTAATAAGCAAGAACTCTATGGAAAGTAAATGCTATTTAATCTAAGAATTGAAGTTAAAAACCCATATCATCTCATGGTTCTTTATCTAAGCTTTGTTAAGAGAGCTCTCAGTCTTAATCTCTCCCAAGGACAATCCTAGAACGAGAAATAAATGATAAACAATGCTCAAATCTAGCTCAAAATGCTCCAAGATATGCTATTAGATCAACAAATGCTTCTAAAGATGATAATCTAAATGCTATGCAAATGCTAAAATATTCTCAAAAGCTCTCAAATGCTCTCCAAATGCCTATAATAAGGATGCTTTTCTCTTGAAATTCTTGGATCCTAAACACAAAGGAAATGGCTTGTATTTATAGCATTTTCCCAAGGGTAGGGGGTAGAGTGAGTTGATCATGATCAAACTTTGGTTAATTCAAAAGCTTTGAGGTGTTTTCAAATGGAGGGAAAGTTGGTTGGTTGTCTCGAAGAAATTAGGAATTAAATAACTCAATCATTTAATCAATTTAGCCATGGAAGGGCGAATGGGTTTGATTTGATCTTTTTGATTTGAACTATACAATTAATTGATTAAAATCAATTGCATAATTTTGATTAATCCCTTGTAGGCTTGAATTTAATTATTTGATTTCATTATTATTTGATCTTTTATTTTAATTTGATTTTTGTCCACTTGATTTGATAAATGTCCATTTGATCTGATCCATTTTAATGCATTGAGATGATATTTGAGGCATTTGGCTGAGATTTATAGTTTTGAATGCTTAAGATACACCTAGTCAAATTTAGGTGTCTACAGAATCCATCCTCGTAGTACAACCAACAATAGAGGTCTGGAAATTATTCTTTGATGGGTCATATACAAACCATGGTGTAGGAGCAGGGATAGTACTCATTACTCCAAATAATGATGCAATTACTAAGTCTTTCTGACTCAACTTACCATGCACAAATAACATTTCTGAGCATGAATCTCTAGTCATCAGATTGAAGACAACTATACAATGGAGGATAAAGAACCTAAGAGTCTATGGTGATTCCCAATTAGTCATCAGTCAAGTCAAAAATGACTACATGATAAAACATGAAAAATTGATCCCATATAGAGAGATGATTGACAAGCTATAGGTTTCTTTTCATTTCATTGTATTTGAGAAGGTTCCAAGGGTTCAAAAAAAATCAGTGAATGCAATGGCTACTATAGCATCCTTAATCGACATGTCAGGTAACGAAACCAGATTCCAATTTTTGGTAGAAAAATTAATGATACCGACACATAAATCTCTTATAACAGAGTCACCATGTGTCCTTGTTGGTCCTAATTCCCCCTAGTACCATGACATTTATAACTACATCTAAAACAATACCCTACCACCTGACCTCTCTAGAAACCAAAAGAAGTCCCTCATCTGAAAAACCTCTAAGTACACCCTTCTCGCTAATAATTTGTATAGAAGAAGTCTAGGTGGAACGCTTTTACGATGTCTCACTTACACAAAATCCCATAAATCCTTATACAAGGTACATGAGGGAATTTTTGGGGCCCAAGAAGGTGGTAATAGTTTGGCAAAGAAGATCATCAGAATAGGAAAGTAATGACCCACAATAGAAACATATGCTAACAAATATGTGCAAAGGTGTCGATAATGTCAGATGCATGGAGATCTTATCCATGCACTAGCTCAAGAGCTCAACCCCATCACTTCACCTTGGCTATTTTCAAAATGGGGATTTGACTTAGTGGGAAAGATTACACCAACATCCTCTAATGGTCATAAGTACATAAATGCAGTGACAGAGTACTTTACCAAATGGGTGGAAGAAATTCCTCTTACATACATCATTGGTAAGAAAATCTCCATTTTTATACTGAATCACATCATCTGTCAATATGAAATCCCTCAAACCATACTCACAGATTACAGTACACCTTTTCAAAATCAAGATGTTGAAGATATATATGAGAATTTCTAGATAAAGAAAGGTTTCTCTTCATTCTACCATCCCCAAGGGAATATGAAAACTAAAGCCACTAACAAAACCATCCTGAAGATCTTAAAGAAAATGGTTAATAAATCTGGGCGAGACTGCCATTTGCATCTTAGCCTCGCACTATGGGAATATAAATATAGTGTAAGAACACCTACAAGAGAAACTCCATTCCCACTAGTATATAGATGAGAGGTGGTCCTACCCCTCAAAGTTTAAATCCCATCCCTTAGAATCTCACTAAAGAACATCATTTCAGATGAAGACTACAGAGTAGCTAGACTCAATGAAATGGAACTATTGGAAGAGAGATGACAAAATGCACAAAATCACTTATAAGGATATCAAAATTGCCTTAGAAGAAACTATCACAAGAAGGTCAGACCACAAACCTTTGAGGTATGATATCTCGTCCTCATGGAGAATCAAAATAACTAAGCAGAAAAGGTTAAAATAGGAAAGTTTGAGCCTAATTGGCTAGGACCTTACGTCATCATCACATCATGTAATAGTGGGGCATATTAATTGGAAAATCAAAAAGTAGATCATCTCCATTCTCATATAAATAGCATGCACCTCAAAAATTTCTATGCCTCAAGTCTCAAGGTCAAGGGAACATATTTGTAATCTAGAAAATTAAAAAAAATATATATATATAAAAGGTTACCTTGGTGAAAACCTGGCAAACAGGCACCTTGGTGACAAATAAAAAAATCAAAAAAGTGAAAAAGTAAAGAGAAACACAATCGCTCTATCTATGAAAAGCTGGCAAACAGGCACTATTGGGCATGTACCTTGGTGAAAAACTGGTAAACAGGCGCCAAGTGTTAAGGTCCTGCTTCACCATCAATGAGCTCCAAAAGATTCAAGTTTGTACTCCCCGCATGCAAAACTAAGTACCCAAGAATATTTTTAGAAGAGAAATCCCCTTTGAGCATCATGCTTATCCATAGCTTGTACTGGTTCACCAGATTAGGGGTAATTTTTAAAGTCCTAAAAAAATCTTAAAATCTTAAAAAGTTCTGAAAAATCCCTAAAAAATCTTTAAAAGTCATCAAAAAATCCTAAAAGGAGCAAAATGTCCCAAAAAAATCAATCATCATCACAAAAAAAAAATATTGCAAAACATCAACAATAAACCATCTATGTTATCAACAAGTGAATGGCGATCAAATAATCAATCAAATATCAACACTGTGAGCTTTGTAAATTGGCAATGGACTCATATGACTCAGCTTTATCAACAATCCAATCTTTCATCAATCGAATGATTCAATAAATCATCAATCAAACTATCAATTGTCTTACATAGTGATGGATATACTCAAAACTAGACAAATCGGTCTTATATGAGTCATCCATTCCTAAAAATAGACACAATAAAACATAAAAAAATAAGCAAATCAAGGAACGGTAAACTGTTGACTAGGTCAATCATGTCAGTTAGTTGTCAATTTATATTTTGCGATTATGTTCTTACGCTACTCAAGGATACCACTAAGTGAGGAGAGTAGCTATGATGGATCATGATCTTGTTTTCTTTTATTGATGTTTGTGGATTGTTTCAATTCAATTTTGGGGCAATAATGATTCAAGATAAATACAATAGGAGTCGTCACATAGCTAGAAGCCACGCAGTTCCACAATCTGAGATAACCCATGGAAAAGAATTGGACAATCCTTATCTATTATCTACTTTTTGTTATCAATAAATCATAGTGGTATCTAGATGGCCAATATCTGGGTGCATTTGCTTTTCTCTTTGTTTATTTACTTCTTATTAGAAATCATAGTGGTATCCAGATGGTCAATATCTAGGTGCATTTGGTTCTCCTTTTCATCAGAGATCATAGTGGTATCTAGATGGTCAATATCTAGGTGCATTTGGTTCTCTTTATTTTTAGTTATCTACTTCTAGTTATCAGATATCATAGTGGTATCCAAGATGGTCAATATTTGGGTGCATTTGACTCTTCCTTTTCATAATAAGGTGCAATGATGAATAAAATTGGAAAAAATGGCAGCAACTTTGTTTCATCACTCATGTCTTTCATTCGGTCCCTTCCTATCACAACCAATATCTCAGTAACTTTATTCTAACTAATACATACATTTACTTAGACACATTGTACATTTTTGGTTTGCATTAATTTATTGCATAAGAAAAGAAAGGAAAAACATGCATTCATCATAAGAGTCATCCTACATACATATGTCAATGTCATAAGAAACTAAAGATCATACATCTAAGAGTCTTCATAATAGAATTAAATCAAATGCATATAACCATAGAGAATATCATATACCATATGTCTGAGTATAATGGATGGTCGCAAGTCTGACATAAAAGGTGATCAATACAATGCCTATAAATATCAGTACATCATCAATATAAAATCAGTACAACATCAGTACAAAATCGATACACAAATGATATAACAAGGTACATAGTGGTACAATGCTACAAATAGTATCAATAGGTGCTACCCCCACCCTTGCCACTAGGTGGATGAGGGGGTGGCATATTAGGTCCTACCCTCTACTTCTGCAAAGGATCTCTGACCACACCACTACTCTGAGATCATTGTTCTCTACTAGATCTCTAAGAGACACTGTAATGGGGAGCACGTTGTGTAGAAGGAACATCATCCTCATAAATTCCCCACCAGTACTCAATCTCCCTTTGGGCCTCATGACCTGATCTCCAAATTTGATCATGGGCATCTATCAATAACAGATCCTGAACACTATCCAAGTAGGTTGTTACATATATGCGAGCATGTCTCTTCCTGATCTAAGTTGTTCTTGCCATGCTCTTAGCCACTGTAACCCTTCTCTCCAAAGTTGGAGTTTGTTCCTCTAAAGCTGCCAATCTAAGCCACATATATGCTATCTCCTATGTCAACCATAGGACTTCAAAGGGATCATCGTCCTTCCCACCCATGGACAAATCCATCTGACCCTCCTCCCCAGTACCTCTCAAACCCTCATCCCTAACAACCCAGGAGTCCTCCTCACTGCTCTCACTCCCACTACTACTACTACCACTATTATTGTTGGATGTGGAGAACCCTAACACAACCTCCTCCACCTCCACCTCCACCATCTCCATGTCTCTCTCCTCTCCCCTCTCCTCCCTCTCTATAGGAGAAACACCTATCCACCTCCTTACCCTCCTAACAAGATGAGGTCCCTACTCCTCCATCCCCCTCCTCCTCTAACATAATACCTAATCTTACCTTCCCACTCACTTGTAGACCACAACCTCTACTCCTCACCCCTACACCACCGTGCCCAGAATAAATATCATCATCATCACCCCTCCCCCGACCTCCATCGCTAT
>MU228299.1:3716575-3729237 GCA_018584345.1 Thuja plicata
CTTTCTTATGTTTAGGCAATGAAAGATCAAGAATTGCATGAATTCTTTCAGGATCAATTGTTGTTCCCTCCTTAGACACTTGGTATCCTAAGAGTTTTCCTTCATGAACTACAAACACAGATTTCTTGGGATTTAAAGATATTCCAAATTCTCTACATCTTTGCAATATTTGTCTTAAATGATCAATATGCTGATTTGCAACCTTGCTGTAAATTGTCACATCATCTAGGTATACTAGAACAAACTTGTACATTAGATTCTTGAAAGCCATGTCCATTGCTTTCTTAAAAGTAGCTCCAGCATTTGACAACCCAACTGGCATTCTTCTGTAGGCCATAGTTCCCCATTTAGTTGTAAAAGCTATTTTAAACTGATTAGATTCCTTAACTAAAATCTGATTATAACGAAAATATCCATCTAAGAGTGAGAATCTCTCAGAACCTGAAACATATTGTAAAATTTGTTCCATGGAAGGAAGAGGGTGTCTATCTTTTAGAGATGCCCTATTAAGGTCCTTAAAATCTACACAAAGTCTTATCTCTCTATTCTTCTTCCTTACTAGTACTAAGCTAGAAACCCAAGATGTGTGCTTGATAGGAAATATGATACGACCATCCAGGAGTTTTCTCAGCTCTTTTAGCATTAATGGCTCTAATTTGGGGTTTATAGGTCTTTGCTTTTGTCTAATTGGCCTAGCATTAGGTTCCAATTCTATAGTATGCTGAGTTAATTGGGGATCAAAACCTTTTAGATTAGAGTAATCCCATGCAAAAACATCATTATATTCTCTAAAAAGATCAATAAACAATTCTTTTTCTTCAGGAGAATTTATTTTACCAACCTTCAACCACTTATCTCTAAAAATTTCCACTTCTTCATAATGATCTTCTTCAATCAGCAGACTCATTTTACCCTTTCTAAACTGGTCATCAGAATTAAAAGCTGATTCCAAGCTTACTAATCCCTTTGGAAATTTATTGGTTTTTAATTGAATAATCTGTTCTTCCATTTGCTGAATGTTTTTGTTATCTCTTGAAGCTGAAAAACCATCTGTTTCTGTCAAAAAAATTAGGATATGTTCATCAGTATTGAAAACTTTCCAATAAATGTCATTATCCAGGATGGATGGCTTGACAATCATCTTAATATGTGTCTAGTCTAAAATTATTCCTTTATTTTCTGTTATTGCAATATGAGCACCAATACCAGCCAACTTATCAGCATGCGTATTTTCCCTTCTAGGAATTGAAATTAGGTTCAAAGCATAAAATTCATTTAGAATATCAGAAACTCTACATTTATACATCTTAAGTAGATCATTTTTAATAGTATTGATACCTCTCACCTGCTTAACAATAAGCTCACTATCATCAAATGCTCTCAGACATTTGATACCTTTCAATCTTGCCCATTCTAAGCCCTGGCTTAAACTTTCATATTCAGCCACATTGTTAGAACAAGGAAAAGACAACTTAAATGCAACATAAAACTTATCACCATTAGGTGAAACTAGCATAACCCCTGCACCAACTCCATCTTTATTCCTTGACCCATCAAAGTAAAAATGCCAAATCTGGTTAGGTACATCAGATTCAGATTTCGGGTCTTTAATCAAATTAGGAACTACTGAATCAGATTCTAAAATCATGTAATTTCCAAAACCAGCATTAAACACATCCATCTCTTGGTCATTTCTAGCTGCTCATTCATCAAGAACCATATCTAGATATTCTTTAGTTTGTGTGTTATAAGATGAACTCTCATTGATTTCATCTGGATCCATGATCACACAACTTGCATTTATGGGGCTGGGATTATAAGGCTCTATATGGTCTTTGGCACATGATTCTGACTTTATGTTCACCTTAGTACCATACCTAGTTCTGAAATAAAGGTGAGACCAATCTGATGAGAAATATCCATCTATCTTGGCTATGAAGTCTCTTGATAAACATAGAGAAAAGTAAAGAGGCAGATCTATGACAAAGATATCTTGAGAAATGTAGAAATTTGGACAGGAGTGCAAGGTTAGACTTGCATTTTTAACAACCCCAACAGTTTTAACTGAAGAACCATCAAGTTGAACAACTCCTTTCTCAAGAGGTTCATACTTCAAATCCAATATATCAGCTATACTCTTTGGCATGACAGTGCTGGTTGCACCACTGTCAACCATACAATTATGCACTAATTTGTTTCCAATGATTAAAGAAACATAGAAAGGAGGAGGTTTAACATTTGCAGGTTTCTTACCTCCCTTTTCTGTCACCTTCTGCATATTTTCTGATTTTCTTTCAGTTGGTATTGCTGACTGCTTTAATTCTGTAGCATTTTAACTTTCTTGTGATTCTTGCTACTATACTTTACCAATCTTCTTTTCCTTCTATTTGACTACTTTACCCTGAACCACTGAAGGCTCTGAATTGGCCAAGACCACTCTAGGAGGATTGTTTATAGCTTGATGTGGAATTGTTGTTCCTTTTGATAGTTCCTCCTTTAATAAATCAATTTACCCTGGAATAGCTAATGAATCACACATGGAAATAGAAACATTCATCTTTTTCATGTTATCAATAATGTTGTAAGGAACAACAAATTGTACCTTCTGAGGAGACTTACTAATACTTTGATCCGGCTGCTTTTGATATTGCATTGTTCTGTTTACATGAGTAGAGGTTCCCTTTAGGATTGAAACTAGTGGAGTGAGTGATGATTGATTTGTAGCAACTATTCCAGCAGTTGATTGCTCTGATTCTAGGGCTCTCTTCTTGGCTCTGGTATTTGCTGATATGGATGAATCACCATTTACTCCACAAAACTCTTCCTCTTGCTAATTAAGGAATGTAGTGTTAGGAGCAGATGTACCACAGTGTTGCTGAGCCTCTTCAGTAGATACATTAGGTTGTGAATCTATGATACTTTGAACCATCAAGTCTTGATTGAGCACTCCATTAGTACACTTAGACTGATTGTGTTGTTCATTATAGGGATAACAACATTCATAATCTGCAATGAGGTTATTCTAGCTAGGAACAATATCTCTAACAACATTGAGAGGTGTTGGATTGTATGGCCTATAAGACCTTTGATTCCGATTTTGCCTATTTGCATTACTATTGCCTTGATATTGCTGCTTGTTGCCTTGATAACTGGGCTGATTAGGCTGCTGAGATGAGGAACTTGCAAATTAATTTTGAGTATGGGCTACAGGATGGCTTTGCTACCTTTTCAATTTCACTAATTCATTCCCAAAAGTTTATAGCAAGCTCTCAATCTTTTGCTGGCTATTTTTTATACTTTCCAATTCACTAGGAGGGACCATAGGCATGATTTATTCACTTTTGTAAGATGGCAATGGAGCTAATGGTGGAGTAATCAATGGCATATTGGGCTGAATATTGGGAAAGTAAGGCATGGGTGGTCTAGGAGCTATCTTTCCTACCTGAATGAGACTATTATCTTCTCTAATTGCAATATCATAGGCTTGAGGTAAAGAATTTCCTCCCATGGACTGGATCATTACTAAAATATCACTATTCAATATTTTGAGAAAGTATAGAAAAGCATATTTGACAGAGGGTCTTACCGTGGCAGGAATCCTATTCCAAGTTTTGTGGAATCTGAGATTAAAATCACTTAACTCTTCTTGAGGAGCCCTTTTGATAGTAGTTAATTGCTCCGGTAAAGACAAATTGTCATATTTATCCTCAAAAAACTTAGAAAGATTTTCCCCAAAAACATCCCATGTAGCAATAGAATTTATTGGAAGATTTTTGAACCAATCAAGAGCTTTACCTTTAAGTGATGCAGCCAACAACTTCATAGCCACATCTTCCTCCATAACATGGTGGACATTGCATAGGGATGCAATATCTTTGATGTGTTCAATAGCTGTCACTTGACATTCTCCGGTGAATGATTGCAAACCTTTCAAGGCAGCCAATGGTATATTGTTGTGATTTGTAATCCGGAGAGGACTACCTTGATCAAAAGGGACAAAAGGCATATTTCTTTCCATTCTTGCTGCTGGTGGTACTTGTTGCTGAATAGCAGGTATGACAGGAGGTTGAGTATGCTGAACTACCTTCCTTTGGTAAGTCTTAAAATTGTAGGGATTTGTTGCAGTAACACTTGTAGAAGCTCCAAAAACATAATTATTTATAGACAAATATTCAATACTTGGAAACTCTGATCTAGAATAAGTAGGAACATTTAGATCTTTAGGAAGATTGATTTCTTCAATAATAATCTGAATTTCTTCTAAATTCACAGCTTGGTCTTCAAAAATGGGATTATCAATTGAAGAAAAATTTGAATTCAATAAAGCACCTCTTGGATATTGTGATGTTCTTCCACCTCTGGATGATCTTCCTCCTCTTCTAATTGACTGTAACTCCTAGTACACAAATCCTTGATTGTTTGATCTTGTTGGAGTTCTGCTCCTTAAAATCCACACTAAGAGCTAAAATCAATCACAGAACTTAAATCAGAACTGAGAAGCAGTTCACTGTCCCATCGGGCGTGCCAAAAAATGTTCAGGATTAGAATTGTCACCCTAAATCAGGCATTAAGGCTTCATGGCAATTTTATCTAACAATGGAAACTTCCTCTAGCTATGGGTGAACTATGGATGAGGAAGAATCTCTGGATTCTAGGCCGATTCCTATATGATATGGAATATCACCTCCTGATTCAAAATTTAACTGAGAAAAGGGGAGAGAAATTTAAAATTGAACTTGCACAAAAAAGAAAGGTGATACACCAAGGAGATTCAGATTCTTTTGAAGCTTCAAACTGACATACACTTATCATACGCTGATGGATCTCTGCACTATCATTCACTGCTCAATACATAGGTTAATTGGAAGGTGACAACTAGGGTTTGACCACAAGTAGTACTTTTACCATTAACAATATGCAGATTCTACAAAAGGCTTATATTCTGTAATATAGAATATGAATCAATATAATTCACTAAAATATATTCCAAAGGTATTACTCTTATATGCTGAAAATTGAAAAGGATCTTTGAACAAATGGACACAATAAGAAGTATGTAAAAAAGAGGGGCCACTATATTCTTCTCAAAATTTGTATATAAGTTACATGTATGAAATCCTGAGCAATGGAAAGGAATGATGAAATCCTCTTGCACACAACCAAAAATAACAAGCATGGACTTAACTGGAATACAAAGAAAAAATGAATCAACAACAATAGGAATCAGAAATTCACTAAAGCTCCTTTTCCACTAATTTGACCCCCCTAACAAAAATCCCAATCTTCTACTAAATAGCCAACATGTATTATTCCGAAAAAAAATCTTCCCTCCAAAACCATCTTACCACAAGCAAGACACTAAACTCATAATCAACTCCCCCTAATCTTTCCTTAATAATAGCACCCCTTAGGTCTATCAACATGATACATCCCATTGCTAAATTCATCAACCTAATTTGAATACATCATATTCAAACTCTAAAACCCCACTTAACCTACAACTTGAGAGGGACATAACCCTAACCACTACTCAGCATCATAACCACACATAAACTCTGTCGACACCACACCCAAGCATTGGAGTTAACTACAGTTTGTTTGAGTTTGCTGTCGATATGACCCATCTTCAAGGAAAAGATAGTTGTAGTATGTTGTGGCACGTAAAAGTACCAATGTGGCTTTGTAGAAGGGATGTTGATGCACATGAACTGACATAGCATTTACTTCATCTATCAGCAGACTTCAGTTTTGAGTAAAACACATTGCATATGTTCATCGACTCACTTTGCATCTTAGGGTTTTCTGTTGTAGTGCTGCCATGTTGGTTTCAAAACCATGATCATCTGCAATGAAATCCGCCATGTTTTGTGGGAAAGAACTTCTATTTTGAGCTCTTAATAGGAAGGAAAGGATGTAGTTTTGTTTTCCATAACACATGGCATCTTTTGCTTTGAATCTCACTTCAAAGGCCGCAACTTTTGATCTGCTGTTTGCTTGAACACAGGCCCCAACTGTAAGTTTACTTACATGTGATTTGATGTTGGGATATTTTTTTGATATTATGCCATAACACATGGTGCTAAATAATGATTTGCAACTTAGTTGTTTTACCTCCATCACGGGTTTTGAACTTGCAGTGTATAATGAAGACTCGGGGAGTCCCTCTCTGTTTTACCACCACTTGTAGATTTGGGTTGCAACACAACTGTAATCTTGGAGTGGTCTTCAACTGTGATTGAGATGTCGACCCATGAACCTTGTCTTTGAACTAGGGACATCTCAGTCATAGTTTCAGACTTATCCCCAATCTGTTGTGTGACATGTAACTGAGAAAAAACACCGCGGCCTCCTCTGTATGTCTTTTCACTTACTTCTTGAGACACACGGGCAACTGACAAATTTATGAATGTTTTAATTGTGACCACCATGCTGGTTTTCTTGAAACTGTGACTCTCTTTAGCATTTTTGAAAAATGTAGCTTATGACTGAAAGATGCAGTGTATACATTTAGTTTTAGCTTCATGACATCTTTCAGTCATAAGCTTCACATTTTTTGCGCGAGTTGCTACATCATGACTGGAAACATGAAGACACATCTCTTCGCACATATAAATAAGTTGAATCCTTCTATTTTTTGTTCATTCTTTGCTCTCTACATTAATATGATCTCCACTTGCTTAGTGTTTTGATGTATGTCGGTACTCTCTGTCTGATGTTTGACTGTAGTTAAAACCCACATACATCTTTCAAAACAAGTATATGTTTACTCTCAAACCCATTACTGCAACACTGCTTGTTGTCGATCCTTCACTATCATTCTCTCATGGTGGCTTTGCACTTGAAGGTATCGGTTTAATGCTTGCCTCAACTTTGAAATGAAACTCGAGATTTGAATTGTTTGAATGTTTTAATAAAAACATCATTACTGTTGTCTTCAAATACAAACATGTAGTAAGCACAACATATGCTTCTATTGGATGACACTCCACTGTCTGAAAAAGAAACACACATAAAATTTAAACTGCAATATATGTTAAAAAACACATTAGCTTACAATTTTTCTAATAGTATCGATCATCTTTTAATAATAATATACACACAAATATATTGAATATACTACTGTCTTTCATGTAAGAATATACTATTTTCTTTTTGAAGTATACCTAGGAAAGAACAAACCCATGGGGTTCGAGCACGGGCTCGTGACTCCCATGGATTTTACTTCAGAATAGTAAACCCATTCTACATATACAATTATTATCAATATTACATGCCCTATTCTGTTATCAAGAATGTTCATCATTTCAAAACATCTATATGAGATGTAAACTTTGCAAAAAGAAAACTGTCTCAACAGTTGGTCTAAAACATATTATGTATTACAATATCTCAACATGATCAAGCATAGTCTTATTTAATGAAGCTTCTAAATATCTTGTAATACTTTTTCCATTATGTTTTTTCTTTGTATGTGCACACCCATGATGATCTGAGACTGTTAATTTCTGTCCAACTTGCAGTTTCCACATTTTTTGTACCATGCTTTTACTCTGTCAGCATTTTCTCATTTAACACAGTTTATGCATAATCTTTATGTATGAGATTTCAACTTAGATCCTCCAAGTGAACTCTAAAAAATGTATAGAAACCATATATGTGTGAAGAGGCACTTACTATAACAACATTTTCACACTTTCCATTAATTGCATAAAAATAGTGAATCTTCAGAGTCTTTCAATTCTGCAATTCACCAGCTTTCTTTGTTCATGTCCTTTCTATAGCATCTTTTGCACCTTCATATGTCTAAACCTCATCCTTCTTATGTACATGAGAAAAAACCTTCTGAGATATCAACCATCCTTTTGCATATAATGCCTTATGTGAAGTTCGAGCACGGGCTCGTGACATCCATTGCATCATTTTCTTTTGTTTTGTGCATTCAGTTATAGATACCTGTCCACTTGCACAAAAAATGACACTCAATTTATTAGGTCATCAAATCATACGCACCAGTTGATGTTTGTGAGTGAATATAAGATAACATTCACTCATGAATATTGGTTGGTTTGTGTTATTTGGTGAACTCATAGGTTGATCTGATCATGAAAAAGGTTTCTCAGATGGTAATACTAAGTCCCTTTCATTCAGATATCTCATTATATAGAGAAGAACAACAAATATCAAAGTGATCATACATAGAAAAAGGTTTCATTTTTAGAACAAGTCCCTTTAATACTATTCTTCAGATTAGATGAATGTTTTCTCATTACATTGATTTTATCAGATTGATATGCAGTTTTGAGAAAGATTGATTGTGTGTTGTTTATGTTCCATGTATTACTTAGATCCAACTGGATCTAACATCTTTTTTGCCATGTTGCAGGTAAACCCTAAAAAGACTTGTATGCAGATGAAGATGGATTATGAAGACCTAGGACCTGATATGAAACTAGCAATGGAGACCTAATATGCAAGCATCAAAAACCAACTACAAGGCAATGCATGGGACCTCTACTCCATACTTTCAATTATGCCTTTTTTTCTGCAATGTAATATTGTTTTGACATGAAAAGAAAGATGAAATAACATTTGTATAATACATTCAGCTTGAATGCACAATGTAATTGATTAGAATTGTAATTTAGAAATCTTAAATGTGATCAATTCTTAGAGTACAAAATGACAACTTCTGAAAATGAATGAAATTATGAAATGTTGATTAATAATACCTGAAGGATAATATTAATGGGGTCTCTAAAATGCAATCTCTTCCTATTTATGATTATTTTGATGCATGTTGCAAATTAGGATAACAATTTTGGCGACTTCTGCTGGATGTCTGCCTGCTAGACACAAACCGAGACCTCTATCCTTGGGCAATGGAGTTAGGAAACCTGAAACCATGAATGCAATCATTATTGAAATGAAAATGCAGCTAACCTAGACCTAATGCAACCTAAATACCTGAGAAACCTAGGGACCTATGTGCTTGGAGATCACTTATTGAAAATGAAACCTAGACTAAACTTAATCCTCAAAGAAAAGCATGAGGTGTATTCCCTTTACTAGAATTTGCAGAACTTTTCCATCAGTTGTACATAATTGATAAGCATTTTTTTCCTTTCAGGCTGCAATAAAAAAAGGACTTGCCCAAAATTTGTCAAATTTATCATGCTACCTTGGCTTTCTCTTTAGCACATCCCACTTGAGTACTAAATCTCCCTCTTTAAATTCTCTGAACTTAGCTTTCTTATCAAAATATCTCTTAGTTTGTGCTTGCTTAAGTTCCATTGTATCCAATGCTTTTCTCCTTTCCTTTTTAAGTTTTAATAAATTAGCATACCTCAATTTAAGGGGATCTTCTTCTCCAACAATAACATCTAATCAGCTAGCTGCAAGGCTAGAAATTTAGTGGAAACTGGCAATTTGGCCTCTTTACCATAAACTAGGACATACGGGGAATTTCCAATTACCTGTTTAGGTGTAATCCTATCCAGCCATAAGGATACCTTCAATTTGGAATGCCAATACCTCTTATTTCCTTGGAAAGTCTTCTTGATGATCCTGATTAGGTTTTTATCGGTAGATTTTGCAAGACCATTACCCTGGTTGTAATATCTTCATAGAATTTTAACACAGCAGTTCCATAAGCCTCCTTTAGTGCAATAGCCTCGGTCCATCTTGTAAAATAATTAGTAGCAGTTAAAATCCATTTATGACCTGCACTAGAATTAGGATTGATAGGACCAATAAAGTCCATTCCCCACTTAGCAAATGGCTGATCAACCACAATTAGTTTTAATGGTAGTGATGCCAACCTTTGTTTACCTGCAAAAAGTGCACATTTTTGACATTTTCTAGCCCAAACATGAGCATCCTTAAATAAATTAGGCCAATAATAGCCTACCCTTAGTATTTTCCAAGCTGTAGTTTTAGGACTGAAATGTCCTCCACAAGATCCATCATGAAACTCAGATAATATTTTGCTTTGATCTAATGAATCAATACATTTAAGAAACATCCCAGAATAATCTTTTCTAGATATAACACCATCAATAAGAACATAGGCAATAGATTGTAACCTATAGTACCTCCTTTTTGCCTTATCAAGATTATTTGGGCATTGTCCTGTTTGCAAGAATCTGCTCATATCTGACAACCAAGTCATAAGATCATTAAACAATACAATATCACTTTATAAATTTTTAGATTCTTTAGGCGCTTCAATCTGTTCTTCTTCTTCTACCATTTGTGCACAAGGCCTTTACCTCTAACTAGCCTAGTTACATGAATCTGCACATCATACTCCATAACCCTTGTTATCCAACCAACTCTTTTCTCATTAACATCCTTGTTCAACAAAAATTCCTTGATGATAGGATGAGAAACCATTAAGTGCACCCTATTTCTAGAAATTAAATGCTTAAACTTCTTCAAAGCTTTAATAACAACAAGTACATGTTTTTCAATAAAAGTGTACCTTCTCTCATAATCATCCATACCATTGCTAAAATATGCAACTGGCTGCTCTTGTTTTTTATCATTCTTTTGAACCAGCATAGCAGAAATTGTGTCAGAACCACCATAAGCATACAAAATGAAGTCTTTAGTAAAATCAGGATTAACAAGAGTAGGGGCTGAAGACAAAGCATGTTTTATCAGTTCAAAGTTCCTCTTTCCTTCATTGGTCCAACTGAAAGGAATATCCTTTTTAAGCATTGTGGTCAATGGCTTTAATAAATTTGCAATATTAGGGATAAACCTCCTTACGAAGTTAATTCTCCCAATAAAACTCTACAATCCTTTCTTATGTTTAGGCAATGAAAGATCAAGAATTGCATGAATTCTTTCAAGATCAATTGTTGTTCCCTCCTTAGACACTTGGTATCCTAAGAGTTTTCCTTCATGAACTCCAAACACATATTTCTTAGGATTTAAAGATATTCCAAATTCTCTACATCTTTGCAATATTTGTCTTAAATGATCAATATGTTGATTTGCAACCTTGCTGTAAATTATCACATCATCTAGGTATACTAGAACAAACTTATACATTAGATTCTTGAAAGCCATGTCCATTGCTTTCTGAAAAGTAGTTCCAGCATTTGATAACCCAAATGGAATTCTTTTGTAGGCCATAGCTCCCCATTTAGTTGTAAAATTTGTTTTAAACTGATCAGATTCCTTAACTAAAATCTGATTATAACGAAAATATCCATCTAACAGTGAGAATCTCTCAGAACCTAAAACATATTGTAAAATTTGTTCCATGGAAGGAAGAGGGTGTCTATCTTTCAGAGATGCCCTATTAAGGTCTCTAAAATCTACAGAAAGTCTTATCTCTCCACTCTTCTTCCTTACTGGTACTAAGTTAGAAACCCAAGATGTGTGCTTGATAGGAAATATGATACCACCATCTAGGAGTTTTCTCAACTCTTTTAGCATTAATGGCTCTAATTTGGGGTTTATAGGTCTTTGCTTTTGTCTGATTTGCCTAGCATTAGGTTCCACTTCTATAGTATGCTGAGTTAATTGGGGATCAAAACCTCTTAGATCAGAGTAATCCCATGCAAAAACATCATTATATTCTCTAAAAAGATCAATAAACAATTCTTTTTCTTCAGGAGAATTTATTTTACCAACCTTCAACCGCTGATCTCTGGAAATTTCCACTTCTTCATAATGATCTTCTTCAATCAGCAGGCTCATTTTACCCTTTCTAAACTGGTCATCAGAATTAAAAGTTGAATCCAAGCTTACTAATCCCTTTGGCAATTTATTGGTTTTCAATTGAATAATTTGGTCTTCCATTTGCTGATTTTTTTTGTTATCTCTTGAAGCTGAAAAACCATCTGTTTCTGTCAAAAAACTTAGGATATGTTCATCAGTATTGAAAAATTTCCAATAAATGTTATTATCCAGGATGGATGGCCTGACAATTATCTTAACATGTGACTGGTCTGAAATTATTCCTTTATTTTCTGTTATTGCAATATGAGCACCAATACCAGCCAACCTATCAGCATGTGTATTTTCCCTTCTAGGAATTGAAATCAGGTTGAAAGCATCAAATTCATCTAGAATATCAGAAACTCTAGATGTATAAATCTTAAGTAGATCATTTTTAATAGTATTGATGCCTCTAACCTGCTTAACAATAAGCTCGCTGTCACCAAATGCTCTCAGACATTTGATACCTTTCAATCTTGTACATTCTAATCCCTGGATTAAACTTTCATATTCAGCCACATTGTTAGAACAAGGAAAAGACAACTTAAATGCAACATAAAACTTATCACCATTAGGTGAAACCAGCATAACCCCTGCACCAACTCCATCCTTATTCCTTGACCCATAAAAATAAAAATCCCAAATCTGGTTAGGTACATCAGATTCAGATTTCGGGTCTTTAATCAAATTAGGAACTACTAAATCAGATTCTAAAATCATGTAATTTCCAAAACCAACATCAAACACATCCATCTCTTGGTCATTTCTAGCTGCACATTCATTAAGAACCATATCTAGATATTCTTCAGTTTGTGTGTTATAAGATGAACTCTCATTGATTTCATCTGGATCCATGATCACACAACTTGCATTTATAGGGCTGGGATTATAAGGCTCTATATGGTCTTTGGCCCATGATTCTGACTTTATGG
>MU228299.1:3729459-3743839 GCA_018584345.1 Thuja plicata
CATACAATTATGCACTAATTTGTTTCCAATGATTAAAGAAACATAGAAAGGAGGAGGCTTAACATTTGCAGGTTTCTTACCTCCCTTTTCTATCACCTTCTGCATATTTGCTGATTTTCTTTCAGTTGGTATTGCTGACTGCTTTAATTCTTTAGAATTTTTACTTTCTTTTGATTTGTAGCAGCTATTCCAGCAATTGATTGCTCTGATTCTAGGGCTGTCTTCTTGGCTCTGGTATTTTCTAATATGGATGAATCACCATTTACTCCACAAAAATCTTCCTCTTTCCAATTGAGGAATGCAGTGTTAGGAACAGATGTACCACAGTGTTGCTGAGCCTCTTCAGTAGATACAGTAGGTTGTTAATCTATGATACTTTGAACCATCAAGGCTTGATTGAGCACTCCATTAGTACACTTAGACTGATTGTGTTGTTCATTACAGGGATAACACCATTCATAATCTTTAATGAGGTTATTCTGGCTAGGAACAATATCTCTAACAACATTGAGAGGTGTTGGATTGTATGGCCTATAAGGCCTTTGATTCCAGTTTTTCCTATTTGCATTACTATTCCCTTGATATTTTTGCTTATTGCCTTGATAACTGGGCTGATTAGGCTACTGAGATGAGGAACTAGAAAATTGATTTTGAGTATGGGCTATGGGATGGCTTTGCTACCTTTTCAAGTTCACTAATTCATTCCCAAAAGTTTGTAGCAAGCTCTCAATCTTTTGGTGGCTATTTTTTATACTTTCCAATTCACTAGGAGGGACCATAGTCATGATTTCTTCACTTTTGTAAGATGGAAATGGAGCTAATGGTGGAGTAATCAATGGCATATTGGGCTGAATATTGGGAAAGTAAGGCATGGGTGGCCTAGGAGCTATCTTTCCTGCCTGAATGAGACTATTCTCTGCTCTAATTGCAATATCATAGGCTTGAGGTAAAGAATTTCCTCCCGTGGACTGGATCATTACTAAAATATCACTATTCAAGCTTTTGAGAAAGTATAGAAAAACATATTCGATAGAGGGTCTTACCGTGGCAGGAATCTTATTCCAAGTTTTGTGGAATCTGAGATTAAAATCACTTAACTCTTCTTGAGGAGCCCTTTGAGGAGCCCTTTTGATAGCAGTTAATTTCTCTACTAAAGACAAATTGTTAGATTTATCCTCAAAAAACTTAGAAATATTTTCCCCAAAAACATCCCATGTAGCAATAGAATTTATTGGAAGATTTATGAACCAATCAAGAGCTTTACCTTTAAGTGATGTAGCCAACAGCTTCATAGCCACATCTTCCTCCATAACATGGTGGATATTACATAGGGATGCAATATCTCTGATGTGTTCAATAGCTATCACTTGACCTTCTCTGGTGAATGATGGCAAACCTTTCAAGGCAGCCAAGGGTATATTGTTGTGATTTGCAATCCGGAGAGGACTACCTTGATCAAAAGGGACAAAAGGTAGATTTCTTGCCATTGCTACTATTGGTGGTACTTGTTGCTGAATAGCAGGTATGACAGGAGGTTGAGTATGTTGAACTACCTTCCTTTGGTAAGTCTTCAAATTGTGGGGATTTGTTGCGGTAACACTTGTAGGAGCTCCAAAAACATAATTATTTATAGAAAAATCTTCAATACTTGGAAAATATGATTTGGAATAAGTAGGAACACTCAGATCTTCAGGAAGATTGATTTCTTCAATAATAACCTAAAGTTCTTCTAAATGCACAGCTTGGTCTTCAAAAATGGGATTATCAAATGAAGAAAAATTTGAATTCAATAAAGCACCTCTTGGATCTTGTGATGTTTTTCCACCTCTGGATGATCTTCCTCCTCTTCTACTTGAGTGTAACTCCTAGTACACAAATCCTTTCTTGTTTGATCTTGTTGGAGTTCTGCTCCTTAAAATCCACACTGAGAGCTAAAATCAATCACAGAACTTAAATCAGAACTGAGAAGCAGTTCGCTATCCCACCGGTCGTGCCAAAAACTATTCAAGATTAGAATTGTCACCCTAAATTAGGCATTAAGGCTTCATGGAAATTCTATCTGACAATGGAAACTTCCTCTAGCTGTGGGTGAACTATGGATGAGGAAGAATCTCTAGATTCTAGGCCGTTTCCTATCTGATATGGAATATCACCTCCTGATTGGAAATTTAACTGAGAAAAGGGGAGAGAAATTTAAAATTGAACTTGCATAAAAAAGAAAGGTGATACACCAAGTTGATTTAGATTCTTTTGAAGCTTCAAACTGACATACACTTATCATACCCTGATGGATCTCTACACTATTGTTCACTGCTCAATACATAGGTTAATTGGAAGGTGACAACTAGGGTTTGACCACAAGTAGTACTTTTACCATTAATAATATGCAGATTCTGCAAAAGGCTTATATTCTGTAATATAGAATAGGAATCAATATAATTCACTAAAATATATTCCAAAGGTATTACTCTTATATGCTGAAAATTGAAAAGGAACTTTGAATAAATGAACATAATAAGAAGTATGTAAAAAAGTGGGGCCACTATATTCTTCTCAAAAAATTTATATAAGTTACATGTATGAAATCCCAAGCAATGGAAAGGAATGATGAAATCCTCTTGCACACAACCGAAAATAACAAGCATGGACTTAACTGGAATACAAAGAAATAATGAATCAACAGCAATAGGAATCAGAAATTCACTAAAGCTCCTTTTCCACTAATTTGACCCCCCTAACAAAAAGTCCAATCCTCTACTAAATAGCCAACATGGCTTATTCCAAAAAAAATCTTCCCTCCAAAACTGTCTTACCATAAGCAAGACACTAAACTCATAATCAACTCCCCGAAATCTTTCCTTAATAATAGCACCCCTGAGGTCTATCAACATGATACATCCCATTGCTAAATTCATCAACCTAATTTGAATACATGATATTCAAACTATAAAACCCCACTTAACCTACAACTTGAGAGGGACATAACCCTAACCACTACTCGGCATCATAACCACACATAAACTCTGTTGACACCACACCCGAGCATTGGAGGTAACTACAGTTTGTTTGAGTTTGCTGTCGATATGACCATCTTCAAGGAAAAGACAGTTGCAGTATGTCATGGCACTTAAAAGTACCAATGTGGCTTTTTAGAAGGGATGTTGATGCACTGGCACTGACATAATGTACATGCATGAACCTACATACCTAATGAGACTAATTTCTGGAAGCCTAGGTGGAAATGCTATTGAGTGGTTCTCCAAACTTACACCTAAGGTAAAATATTTTGAGGAATTAATTCAACTATTTATCTAACATTACTCCTACAATATGCGACATGATGTAACCATGATGGATTTTTGTAACACTAATAAAAGAACCAACAAATCCTTTACACACTTTCTACAAAGGTGGAGAAAAATATTTGCAAGATACGCAAGAGCTATTCCCAAATCTGAAAAGATGGAAATCTTTGTTAATAACTTGATACCTGAATTGAACTATGCATTGCAAATGCAAGATTCACCTAGCTTTGATAGGATGATCGAAAATGCCATCCATATTGAAGAAGTCATGGTTAAAAAGGGATAAATCACTCTCCAAAGTGAAATAAAATCTACTAACTCCAAGCCTATATGGTGGAAACAAAACAAGAATGTTGTTAACGATGGAGTGGTAGAAGCGTCTAATGCTAATCATAAACTAGTAGTGTTCAATATGACGAATAGCATGCAAGTAAGTGAAGATGCCAAGGTAACAACCTCCATACATAAAGAAAACAATGAGAACAACAAGGGTCAACCATGGACTTCCAAACCTCAAATAACATTCACTCCTTTAAGAGAACCTCTTGAGACCATTTTAAAGACACTCGTGGACAACAAAGTTCTCACAATCCTGGATTCAGAACCATGGGAACCAGAAGTCAAACCAAGATTGTGGGATGACAATTCTTATTGTATCTTTCACAAAAACAAGGGACACAAGACTAATAACTATCTTAAACTCAAACATGTTATATAAGACCTTATTGAAGGATGCAAGATCAAAGTGGAAGGGCACACTAATAATGAAAACCATATGACATTTAACAAGCCATTCCCTAATTATGAGAAAGGGGAAGCATCTAAAGGAAAAGGAAATGAAGTAAATTACACCTACTCCAATAATGATAATGTGATAAACATGCTAGACATTAAAACCAAATCAATTAACATGGTCACTATCAAAGGTGTTTAAGACACATCTTCCCAATTAAATGCAGTAACCCAAAGTGATGCACAAGTCACAATCAAAGGACCTAATTCCTCATCAAAACCAGCAACAACTTCCAAGGTACCTATTGTCACTATTACCAAATCGGTGGCAAAAAGATAAACCGTTACCATTCCCACAGCAAACTATTGTAACCACCTAAATTTGGTCTGTTCCAACTATGGACCCTATTTTTCCTAACTGTGATCATACCCTCGATTATGTCCAAATGACCCTGTTACTGCTTGGCATAATTCTTCAAATCAATTTAAAGTCCTAGGTGATTTTTATCACTAATTTATATTAACTATTATAGCCATATCATTCAAATCAATTTCGACCAATCAAATCAAATCAAAATCAAACATGACTATAGTATTTAATTATAAAGGAATTAAATAAATCCCTAAGTCAATTACCCACTTGCAATTAACCTATTCCACTAGCCTATTTAATTTAATTAAAATGGCTATAGTCCCCTAATTATTAAAAATCAATTTCATTGTTTAAATAATTAATTCCTATATTTCTAAATGAATTAAATAAGTTTATTTCATTTATTAATATTCCCCTAAACCCAAACCTAACCTATCTCAACCACTTCTACCCTGGGTTCTAACCCTTCTCAACCCATTCACCCTTGCTAATCTAATCTTAATCCTAAATTCTACTCTAACCCACCTCCTAATGTTGTCACATTCCATTAAGGAATGCTTAGMAACTCAACCCACTTGAGAAAGTCCACTTTCTCAAGCTGGACTTTCTTAAGGTCCACTTTCTCAAGCCATCCTCTTACACTCTACCTTGCTTCTTTAAGGCTTTCATTAATGTCTCATTAATGAAGATACCTTAAGCCTATGTCTCTCCCATGCCTTATTAATTCCTTGGGCATTAATGGCTCTTACACCTCCATTAATGAGCCCCTTCACTCATTAATTCATCTTGTCCCCCCCCCCTCTCTCTCATTCTTCTATAAATAGAAACCATTTTTGAGAGTAAATGAGCCTTCACATTAGATCAAAATTACATTGTTATGTTGTTGGATTACTCTTAGAATCATATTGCACTTCTTATTCCATGCTTTTTCATTGTTAATATTCACATGTTTAGAGCTAGAATGCTTGTTTTTCATCCTTTTAGCTTGTTTTAACTAAAATACTTCATGCTAGGTTGTATACATCATTTATTGTAGCATATTCTGAGGGCTGATGTGTCACCAATCACACTCTTCCTAGTTAGTAGGCAATAGGTCAATATTAGGTGGTTTTACATGCTTGTCTAACCATTTTGAACTAATGAAATGACTTATTGAGTGTTTGTGTCTTTTTCATTAGGTACCCAAATACACACGCACATTTCTGGCGCCCACCATGGGGCCCAATTTTCAACTTGGCCTCGTTTTCTAACACTTTTTTCCATTTTTCATGCTCAGGATTCAGACACAAAATCATTTTTACCCATTCAGGATCACATCTGGGATACGCCATCACATCGCAGAAAAGCCAGATCGCATTCAGGATTTCCTAGATTGTTTTTGGTTTTGGCTCGCATCTGGTGAGCATTGGATTGTATTTGGTAAGAAAGCTCACATACAGGATACTACCTCGCATTCAGTAGGATTTTAGGATCACATCTGGTTTGAAAGCTTGTGTATTTCATTTGACTAATCCTAACATTTTGACAAAGTGGTGTTTGTGATATTTTGCAGCTTGGTAAAGTGTTTGCAGGATATATTTGGAGGTTTTCGAGGCATTGCACTAAAAAGATACTAACTTGGTTTTATAGGTTACCAACCCCCATCTTGACTTCTATTTTATTTGCTTTCCAAAATTAAAAACCATTTTTTCACTTGATAAAACAACTAGATATTATGCCCTTTTCCTCTTGAGGAGAATCAAAAAATCAGACGTTGTCTTATCATTTGTGATAAAATTGGGGGTAAATGAACAAACAAACACATTGTTTAATTCAATTTGGGATAGTAAATGAACAAAACAAAGCATTAAATATGTGGGTTAATTGAACAAGTTCAATTGTATAATTTCATTTGGAAATTAGAAATTGAACAACACAAATCACTAAATCAATGTGGTAATTGAACAAGGCAAATTTCCCTTTCAAAGCATCCTATTTTATTTAAAATAGGAAAAAATTAAATCAAGCTCAACATAGCTTGAGGGAAAGAACCTTTATTTTAAGTGCTTTGGGAGAAAATGACATGGACTAGGAGAGTATGCTCTTCTTCTTTTGAAGAATCAGAAATCTAGAAATCTTAAGCTCGCCAATCCTGGTTACCATATCATTTAAACAGTAGAGGGCCTACCGATTGAGGAAAAAATCTCCCGGGAATGACCCAAGTGAGGAAAGGTCTTATGGTGACCCTTCCAACTCACTATAAATAGTTGCTTCCTCATAGTCCAAAGCCTCGAAAGATGAAACTAGTTTTGTTCTTGGATTTACGACATCATTCCTTGAACATATCTGGGTATATATAGAGCGGAGCCGCTTGAATCTTGCTTGCGAGACTATATATATTCAGGTACTCATAGGGCTATATGCCTCAATTTTACCTTGTGAGATTCTATGGGGGACAGTTTTGAATGGATTTCCCAATAATCTACAACAACTTCAACTGAAAGAGTTCCTGATTCATCCCCGAAAGTGTGATAATCTTTGTGTAAGGAAAAAAGTAATTGCCCCAAGAAACTCATCATATCATGCCCTCACTTGCGTTTGGAGTTGGCTAATACAACATCATGACTGGAGCCATTGTGTGCTTGGTGATGGCTATATTCTAATTAGCATTTGAGTGTGTACATAAGTCAACGAGCAAAGATTTTCATCCTCCACCTAGAAAATAGGACAAAGTGAGTGTTTGTTTCACCCCTTAACAATGCAAAACTGTTTGGCATGTTCTAAAGATCATTAAAAAGATAAAGCTCCTCAAAATAATCAACAAAATTCAAAACCTGGAGCACAAGTATTTTTCACATCTTATGACACCTCTTGACGAAATCTGGAAATAAACGCCTTCACGCACCTTAAAGATGAATTTTTCAAAACTGACCTAGATTAAAAAAACATCATAAAATCATATTCTATTTTTCCTGAGTTGTATCTTGTATTTAGGATCGTATCTAGTCTTTAGGATCATATTTGGTCAGAAACAAGTTGTATCCAAATTCTAGGATCATATTTGGTATCATCAGAGGCTCGCATCTGGGAGCTCGCATTCAGGGCAGTGGGCATTTCTAGTAGTTTTTCTTAGGAGGTCTCAGTGGATTAGGATACCCTTTTTTCTCTTTAGTTGGTTCCTATTGTCTCTTCTGGTCTCCCTGTTGTTATTTCAAAACACTTTTGAAAATGTCCACCTTGCATGCATAGTCATTCTTTCACGATCAGTTCAATACATGTGGTCTATCTATTTTCTATCAACAACTTGATTCTCAGCTCACTATCAGGGCATTATAACCCTCTAATGCTGGAATCATTTACATCCACCAACAACAAAATAGTTACTTCTACCTAGACACACCCACTTGAATGATATAAAAACCATACTTGCACAATTGGGAAGTGTTAACAAAGTTGAGAAACAAACTTCATGGTTAACACAAGACACAACCAGTACACAACTAAAGGATCAAAAGCTCCTCCTAAGACACCACACTTCCAAGGAGAAGCTTCTCGCAGTTCCCTTTTTGATCTTGATTCACCTCAAATGGATAGCAACACTAACGACTGGAGTAAGGAATTTGAGGGTTATAATGATGGCAAACAAGCACAATTTGAAGGCACAGAAGAGGAAGAAAGACCCAGGTTTGAACGTAATCCATTTGGGTCAGATAGTGAAGAAGAGATCCCTGAAGATGAATACAAAAAACTCAAATAGAGTAAGCAAATTCACAAGCTATTAGAATGGATAATTAGTGATGATAAAGAGAAATAATTCCTCTATTTAGCATCCTTAGGTGTCAAGCTACCCAAGGATTATAATGTGGATGACATCAAAGAAAAGGAAGTACCAAACCCGATATCTATTCTCACCAAACAAATCAATCTAATGCAAATAGAGCTTACCAACCTCAAGCAAGAGAAGGACAAACCTAAAACAAAATACTCTTTGGACACCATTTTTCTATTTCCTTTCGATAAGAGTATCACTATGGTCCCGTTTCCTCCTAATGTGGCAAGGCCAAAGTATGAAAAATACACAGGAGAAACTGATCCACACGACCATGTAAGAGAATTTTGTGCTCTAAGAATTGAATACATGCACGAACCCACATACCTCATGTGACTATTTCCAGGAAGTCTAGGAGGTAATGCAATGGAGTGGTTTTCAAAATTGAACCCTAAAGTCAAAACATTCAAGGAATTGATGCAATGGTTCATTTAGCATTACTCCTACAACATCCAACATGACGTAACTATGATGGACCTATGCAATACCAAACAGAAAACTGGAGAATCATTTACACACTTCCTACAAAGATGGAGGAAGATTTTTGCACGATATTCACGGGTCATTCTCGAGATATAAAAGATGGAAATCTTCGTCAATAATCTCATACCTGAATTGAGCTATGGTCTGCAAATGCAATATTCTCCTAGCTTTGATAGGATGATTAAAAATGCCCTCCGCATTGAGGAAGTCATGGTAAAAAAGGGAGAGATCACCCTTCAAAATGAAAACAATGGCAGTAGCTCCAACTCCAAGCCTAAATGGTGGAAACAAAACAAGAATGTTGTTAATGACAGAGTAGTTGATGCCTCTAACATTAATTCTAAACCCGAAGCATTCAATTTGACCAACGGCATGCAAGCAAGAAAAGAGGCTAAAATAACACCTCCCGTTCCCAAAATGAACAATAATAATGACAAAGGACACACATGGACTTCAAAACCCCAAAGAACATTCACTCCTTTGGGGGAAACTCTTGAGACCATCTTAAAGACATTAGTGGATAACAAAGTTCTTACAATTCCTGATTCTAAACCATGGGAACTAATGGTCAAACCCAGATGGTGGGATGATAACTCCTATTGTATCTTCCACAAAAACAAGGGACATAAGACTAATAATTGTCTCAAACTAAAACATTTCATCCAAGACCTCATCAAAGGAGGTAAGATCAAGGGGAAACATCTAAAGGGAAAGGTAATGAGATAAACTACACCTATTCCAAGAGTGACAATGTGATTAATATGCTTAGCATTAAAACTGAATTCGTCAATGTGGTCACGATTAAAGGTGCCTCATCCTCCTCAAATGTTGTCACACGGAGCCAAGCACAGGTTACAATCAAGGGAACTCCAAAATCGACATCCACATCAAAGGTTCCTATTATAACTATTCCTAAACCAACAGAAAAACATGTGGTCACTATCCCCGGAGTGAAATATGACTTGGTAGACCAATTACAATGAACCGCTGCCAAAATTTCCATCTTCAAATTGCTCGAGATATTCACTATGCATAGGGAAATCCTAGAACAAGCCCTACATACTGCTAATGTTCCAAAGGATATTGATATAAACAAGTTTCAAGTGATGGTCAATCACATCTCAGCACAACACTATCTCTCCTTCTCTAAAGAGGATGACAAGTCATTGACCCATCCACACAATCAACCCCTCCATATCGAAGTTCTTATTCATAAATCCCATGTTAGATGCATATTGATAGATGGAGGTGTAAGATTAAATATCTGTACATTGGATCTCGTCAGGAGACTAGGTCTCTCAGAACAAACAATTGACACCAGAAAAAATATAACCATCAAAGCATATGATAAGGAAGAAAGATCCTCTAGGGGTCTCATTGCTCTACCTATCAGAGTTGGACCCATTAAAAGGAATGTTCTATGTCAAGTTATGGATCTACCATTTGCCTACAACATTCTACTAGGTAGACCATGCATTCACGAGATGCAAGCTATACCATCCACTTACCACCAATGCATCAAGTTCCCACATAATGGGATAGAAGTGACGATTCCTGCTGATGCCAACTACACTTGCAACTATATCAAAGCAGTTAGCATGATCCCACACAACAAAGAGGCTATGGATGCAATTTCTCTTGAGACTACCAAGGACATGGTCATGAAGAGCTTTAGCAAAACATTGAAACTTGAAGAAACAGGTATGGGAGAATACAAGCTGGACCTGACTCCTTCACTGACAGATCTCCATGTATCACTAAGATCCTATGGAAAGCCATCATCAACATTCACACCTCTAGAATTCAAAGAGCTAGAAGTACACAAGGAAACTGGCATGATAAAGGCATCCACATCTTCTTCAAATAACACAGAAGAACAAGCAGTCTTGAACTGGATTTACAAAGGAGAACCAGTGGACTCTAAGGTCAAACATGTGAAGATATCCCCAGAACAGTATGGAAAGGGATATGATTTCCTCAAAAAAATGGGTTACAAAGAAAAATCTAAATGAAATAGGATGAGGGATCATTGAACCCATACCCATGGAGTTCCACCTCAATAGAGATAAAATAGGACTAGGATTTAATACTCAATCCAACAAACCTACTTCAAAAGAGAGTCCACCTTCTGAAACAGGGAGTGATAAAATAGATGAGATAGTATCAGAACCATGGCCTTATGAGAGATTACTACATATCAGTACAGAGAATCCTGAATATCAAGGAGAATGATATGTACCTAGCTTTGAGGTACCCAAAGATCTTCACACTCCTTTGCTAGAACAACTGCCCATTCAAGAGGTAGGGGACACCATAGAAACAATCACTCAAGAAGAAACCAGGCCACAAAATTTACATCCTAACTGGGGGCAATTGGTCACAATTTCACATGTCCTTGATCTACCTCACTTTGATCTACAAGCAGCTAATCGAGTCCATCAAATAAACATTGCTAAATATTTGGATAGATTTGTTGACAATGTCATGGACTCTCATGACTATGAATGGGATCGTCTCTCTATTGCCTCCGAAGAAATTGGGATAGATACAATACACATGTTTGCAACTTCCAAAGCTCCTAGTAAATGACCTAACACTCCTTTCAATGATACCGATCCTCCTAAAGTAGAAGAAGAGTTCCTTCCTCTGATCATTGATGGAGACACTAGTGAATACATAACTCTAGAAGAATTTCATAGGCTACAAGCAAGAAGCCTCCTTTTACAAAGGGATGATGATGAGATATCTACTGATGAGTCACTAGAGTTTGATCCATATATAATTGACAATGACCCTTTTAACAATGATCTCACTCTTATTGATCTAAACATCGAAGGTATTAACTTAAAAGATCATGTCATGTCTGTTAACAGTTTTGATGCTAACACGATGCTATCCTTCACAGAATTTGATTCCCTAAAATTGGTACTTCCAGACCTAATTGATTGGACTGAAACAAATCCCACTCCTACCCTTGAATTTCCCAATGACCACTCCCTAGCTTGTTACCTTAATTCTTGTGAACCTCACCCTTCTTCCACCAATGCAAGGAGTGAGAATATTTCATAGGAGGATATCAAGTTTCTTAGTCACAAATTGAAAAATAAAAAGAAAAAGCGGACTGATGGTGAAAACCACTCTATGGCAGTATTAGATCCCAAAAAAGTAAAGAAAAAAGATGTATCCAATGGTGAAAACATATCAGAGGTGCCAAAGGATGAGACTCTTGATATCCTCCCTAAACACTTTTAGTAAATATCTTCGGTATTGATTGAACCAACACAGCCAATAAACTTGGGCACGGTTGAAAATCCTCAAATAGTTCATCTAGCACAATCTTTATAAGAAGAAAAGAAGATACAATTCACAAAGTTCATAAAGGAGAAGAAGATCAACTTTGCCTGGTCCTACACTAATATGCCAAGGCTAGATCCCAATCTCATTATGCACCACTTATCTATAGCTCCCGGGATCAAGCTCGTGAAACAAAAACTTAGAAAAATGCATCCTCATGTTGCGTTACTGGTGAAAGCAGAATTAGAAAATTTGTTGAAGGCTGGATTTATTTGTCATTGCCTATGCAGCATGGATCTCCAATGTGGTCCCCATTTCTAAATCTAATAAATCTATCAGGATCTGCATGGACTTCAGAGACCTCAACAAAGCATCTCCAAAGGATGACTTCCCTTTACCAAACATTGACACGATCATAGACCTTACAGTTGGATTTCATATGTATTCATTAATGGATGGATTCTTGGGTTATAATCAAATCAATATCACCCCTGAGGATCAAGAGAAAACTGCATTCACATGTGCATGGGGCACATTTTGCTAGAACGTCATGCCATTTGGGCTAAAGAATGCTGGAGCAACATATCAGAGAGCTATGACAACAATATTCCATGACATGATGCACAAGAACATGGAGGACTATGTCGATGACACATTGGCTAAATCCAAAGAAAGAGGTACTCATATTGCTGATTTAAGAAAGATATTGGACCAAATGGAACAATTCCAACTCAGGCTCAATCCAAAGAAATGTGCCTTTGGGGTCCAATCAGGCAAGCTCCTAGGATTCATAGTTTCAGCAAAGGGAATCGAGGTAGATCCTGCGAAGGTAAAATCTATTCTAGAAATGGCTCCTCCATGTAATATCAGTTAAAAGAGGACACTACAAGGGAGACTCTAGTCTATTAGGAGATTTATGTCCCAACTTGCAGATAAGGCACAACCCTTTACTAAGTTACTACATAAAGGGGTTACATTCAACTGGGATGAACGCTGTGAAACAAAGTTCAGAGAATTGAAGGGGTACCTGGCTGCTCCACCTATACTTATGGCGCCTATTCATGGAAAGCCCTTACTCCTATACATTTTAGCTATAGACACATCCCTAGGAGTATTATTGGCATAAGAAGATGAAACGAAGAAAGAATAAGCTATCTACTACATTAGTAGAACTCTAGTCACTTATGAGCTCAATTATATCATTATTGAGAAAGCATGTTTAGCAGTCATCTTCGCATCACAAAAATTAAGATACTACATGCTCTCTCATACAGTGAAGCTCATTGCTAAGATAGACCCTTTAAAGTATCTTTTGAGCAGAATAGCATTAACAGGATGTTTGGAAAAATGGGTCCTAATTCTAAGTGAGTTTGACATTGAATATGTCGAATGAAGAGCTATCAAAAGATAGGTACTTGTAGATCAATTGGCTGATTCACCACTCTAGGATGATGGACCATTACTAATTGAATTCCCTGATGAAACAATCATGCATCTCATTGAACATCCCTAGAAGATGTACTTTGACAGTTCTTTTACTAACAAGGATCTGGAGCAGGGGTTCTCTTCATAACTCCACAAGGCTATAAGATTCCCAAATCTTACAAATTAATGTTTCCATGCACCAACAATATCTCAGAATATGAAGCATTAGTCAATGGCCTCAAGCTAGCCATGGAATGGAAGATCATTGAGTTACATGTGTATGGTGACTCTCAACTAATAATTGATCAAGTCAACGGGGAGTATCAAACAAAAGATGAAAATTTGATGCCCTACAAGCAACTAGTTGATGATTTGAAGAAATACTTTATCTTCATCACCTTCCAACAAATACCAAGATCAGAAAATAAAGTTGCAGATGCTATGGCTACCTTAGCATCCATGTTACAACTGGAGGAGCATCAATTCCACTATGACTTCTTGGTGGAAGAAATATCCTATCCTGCCTTTGCTAACCCTGAATACTAGGTAATATGTGCCTTGAACACCCCAGATCCATCTCAGTATGCTAGTATCATTGCGTACCTTTCTGACCCAACCATTCCCGCCAATCTCTCTAGAAATGAAAAAAAATCCCTGATTAGGACATCATCGCGTTACATCCTCATAACTAACAACCTATATCAACGCAGTCTTGACGGTACACTTCTTCAGTGTTTAGAACTTGAAGAGTCTGATCTAGCATTAAAAGATGTCCACAAAGGTGTATGTGGATCACACTTGAACGAATTTTCATTAGCCAAGAAACTGCTCAAAGTAGGCTATTATTGGCCTACCATGGAGAAAGATGCTATTCAATTTTCAAAAGCATGTCTTAAATACCAGACACATGGAAACCTTATTCATGCTCCTGCCAGAGAACTGATACCTTTCATAACACAT
>MU228299.1:3750798-3773428 GCA_018584345.1 Thuja plicata
TGGACTTTCTTAAGGTCCACTTTCTCAAGCCATCCTCTTACACTCTACCTTGCTTCTTTAAGGCTTTCATTAATGTCTCATTAATGAAGATGCCTTAAGCCTATGTCTCTCCCATGCCTTATTAATGCCTTGGGTATTAATGGCTCTTACACCTCCATTAATGAGCCCCTTCACTCATAAATAGAAACCATTTTTGAGAGTAAATGAGCCTTCACATTAGATCAAAATTACATTTTTATGCTATTGGATTACTCTTAGAATCATATTGCACTTCTTATTCCATGCTTTTTCATTGTTAATATTCACATGTTTAGAGCTAGAATGCTTGTTTTTCATCCTTTTAGCTTGTTTTAACTAAAATCCTTCATGCTAGGTTGTATACGTCAATGATTGTAGCATATTCTGAGGGCTTATATGTCACCAATCACACTCTTCCTAGTTAATAGGTAATAGGTCGATATTAGGTGGTTTTACATGCTTGTCTAACCGTTTTGAACTAATGAAATGACTTATTAAGTGTTTGTGTCTTTTTCATCAGGTACCCAAATACACACGCACAACTATAACTTGGTGGATCAATTGCAATGAACCTTTGCTCAAATTTCCATCCTTGAGTTACTTAAAATATCCTCAATGCATAGGGAAATTCTTGAACAAGCCTTGCATGCAACAAATGTGCCAAAGGACATTGATGTAGACAAATTCCAAGCAATGCTTAATCATATCTCAACACCACATTACCTCTCTTTTTTAGAAGTAGATGATAAATCATTGACACATGCGCATAATCAACCCCTTCACATTGAAGTCCTAATTCACAAATCCCGTGTTAGATGTGTATTGATAGATGGAGCCGTAGGGTTGAAAATTTGTACTCTTAATCTAATTAGGAAGTTGGGTCTCTTAGAACAAACCATTGATTCAAGAAGAAAAATCACTATCAAAGATTATGTTGAAGAAGAAATATCCTCTAAAGGTCTCATTGTTCTACTAATCATAATAGGACCAGTTGAAAGAAATGTGATATGTCAAGTTCTAGATCTACCCTTCGCTTACAACATACTATAAGGGAGACCTTGGATCCATGAAATGCAAGCGGTACCATCTACTTACCACCAGTATATCAAATTCCCACATAATGGGGTGGAAGTGACAATTCCTGCAAATGCCAATTATACTTGCAACAATGTTAAAGTAGATAGTATGGTCCCTCATAACAAGGAAGTTCCAAAAGAAAATGTACCTGAGACTACCAAAGACATGGTTATGAAATTATTTGGAAAGACCTTAAAACTTGAAGAAACTAGTATGGGAGAATACAAGTTGGACATGACCCCATCATTGATAGAACTTCCAGTGTCACCAAGATCCTATGGGAAACCTTCCCCATCTTTCACACCCACTACATATAAAAAGATAGAAATTCACAAATCAATTGGTATGGTTAAAACATCTATCTCTCAAGGGGATGACAATGAAGAACAAGAAGTCTTGGCCTAACTTTACCAGGGCAAACCAAAGGAAAATGAGGTAAAACATGTGGAAACATCCCCAAAGAGTATGGTAAAGGATATGATCTTCTCAAACAAATGAGATATAAAGGAAAAGGATCTTTAGGAAACAAAGGAAAAGGACTTATTTAAACTATACACATGGAATTTAGGGATACGAAAGATAAAACAAGACTAGTTTTCAATAATAAATCTGAAGACCCTACTTCAAGAGATAGTCTGATCTTTGATGAAGGCAGTGATGAAGAAGAAGAAATAGAACTAGAACAATGGACCTATGAGAGATTATTACATATTAGTACAAAGTATCCTAAATATCAAGGAGAAATATATGTACCAAGCTTTGAGATACCACAAGATACTCATATCCCTTTGTTAACACAAGCTACTATTCAAGAGGTAGAGGAAACAACATAAGACACTCCAGAGGTGCCATTGATAGAAACAACTACTAAAGACACACCCCAACCACAAAATTCACATCCTAATTGGGGGTAGATGGTAACAATCACACATGTCCTAGATTTACCACACTTTTATCTACAAGGGGCTAATAGAGTACATCAGGTAACTATTGCTAAACTCTTAAATAGGTTTGATGAAGAAATAACAGACTCCCATGATTATGAGTGGGGTGATCTATCTGTTTCCACAGAGGACATTGAAATAGATGTGATTCACATGTTTGCAGATCCATCAGAACATAGAGAGCATTCTAACACTTCTCCTAACATTGTTAATGTTCCCAAAGCAGAGGAGTTATCCCTTCCCCAAATCATTGATGAAGAAACTGGTATTTTCCTAGGTCTAGAAGAAATTTAGAGGCTACAAGATAGGATCCTCCTTCTACGAAGAGATGAAGATGAAAGTTCCACTGATGAGTCACTAGATTTTGGTCCACATATAACTTACAATGACTTTGATAATGACGATTTGACTCTTATTGATCTAAACATCGTAGAAATAGACTTAACACAACATGTCCTGTCAATTAATAGTCTTGACATTGACGCGGTGCTGTCCTTCCCAAAATCTGACTCCTTGTCTTTAATAAACCCAGAGGTAATTGATTGGACTAATACAGATCCTACTCCTATCCTAGACTTCCCTAATGACTACAATTTGGACTGCTACCTAAATGCTTGTGAAGCTTACCCTTCTTCCACCAATGCAAGGAGTGTGAACATGTCACAAGAGGATATCAAGTTTCTCAGTCACAAATTGAAAAATAAAAAGAAGAAAATAACTGAAAGTGAAAACCACGTTGTGGCAGTGTCAGATTCTAAAACAGTAAAAAAAAAGGGTATATCTGATGATGAAAACCTCCTAGAGGTTCCAAAAGATGAGATTCTTGATATCCTCCCTAAGCACTTTTAAGAAAGATCTTCAGTTTTGACAGAACCAACACAACTAGTTAACTTGGGCATAGCTAAAGTTCCTCAAATTGTTCACCTAGCACAATCTTTGTCAGATGAGGAGAAGATACAATTCATTGAGATCCTGAAAGAGAAAAAGATCAAGTTTTCATGGTATTACATAGATATGCCTAGACTAGATCCTAAATTAATAATGCACCATTTATCTATAGCTCCTGGGATCAAACCCGTGAAACAGAAACTAAGAAAGATGCATCCTCATGTTGCATTACTGGTAAAAGAAAAGCTAGAAAAATTATTGAAGATGGATTCATCAGAGTCATCGCTTACGCAGGATGGATTTCTAATGTGGTCCCAGTATCTAAATCAGATAAATCTACCAGGATCTATACAAACTTTAGATACTTAAAGAAAGCATGTCCTAAAGATGATTTTCCACTATCAAACATTGATATGATCATAGATCTAACAACAGGCTATCAAATGTACTCATTAATGGATGGTTTCTTCGGCTATAACTAGATTAAAATTGCTCCTAAAGATCAAGAGAAATTTGCATTCACATGCGCATGGGGAACCTTTTGCTAGAACATTATGCCATTTGGGTTAAAGAATGCAGGTGCTACATACCAAAGAGCTATGACTACTATATTCCATGACATGATGCATAAAAACATGGAGGATTACGTGGATGATACCTTAGCTAAATAAAAATAAAGGACTACTCATATTGATGACTTAAGGAAGATATTGGATTGTATGGAGCAATTTCAACTTAGTCTCAATCCAAAGAAATGTGCCTTTGGAGTCCAATCAGGAAAGCTCTTAGGATTTATTATTTTAGCAAAAGGAATAGAGGTAGACCTTGAAAAAGTTAAAGCTATACTAGAAATGACTCCTCCACACAACATTAGTCAAATGAGGACATTACAAGGGAGACTCCAGTCAATCAGGAGGTTTATGTCACAAATTGTAGATAGAGCACAACCCTTTACCAAATTTATACATAAAGGTGTCACCTTTAAATGGGATGAACATTGTGAAAATAACTTCAAAGAATTAAAAGAGTACCTAGCTACTGTTAGGATTGGATAATACTGAGAGGGGGGGTGAATCAGTATTATAATAGTTAATTAAATTCTTCAACCACTTGAACATTAACCATACAATTGCAGTAAAGGAAAGAACATAAAAAAATAACACAGAACTCATAACACCATGATTTTTTTATGAGGAAACCCTGGCCAAGGGAAAACCCTGGTGGGGATGATACCCACAAGCATGCACTAAAGTATAATTTCCTTGTAAGGAGACCTAGCCCTGTTAGGAGCTAAATATTACATATTACATTTCCCTATTAAAGGAATTACAATCCTATTAAAGGTTCACAACACCTTGTTAGGGGCCAATGATCTTACAGCTCTTACAATGTAATTCTATTACAAAAAAGGTTCTCAGTGATGAACAAAAACAAGCATCAATAATTCTTTGATAGTTCCTTTATAGCTCTACCATTCTCTACTCTTCCATTCACATGTCTTCTCTACATATCCTTCACTTTCTCACAACTCTCCTAATCTTTACTAAAAAGATCTTACATATATATCCTTTTAACTTTACAAAGTCAGCTCTCAGAATAAATATTACAAACATTGTCAAGTCAGCCTTCATTACATAATGCAATTAATATAGTAAACATTAAATGTATAGTCGGTGCTCTTGCATAGTCAAAGTATAGACTATCAACAACAAAAAAATGTATACAATTTCCTGGGGTCCAAGTCTTACTCCTTTATTCTTCGTTGTTGTCCAACTGCTCTGTATCCCTATTCTCTGTTGTCTATTATTCTTCAAATCCTCATAACTCTCCGTACAGTTATCCAAAAACAAATTGATCTTAGGTTTATGTCAGACATACTCCATACTATCTTCCACTAATCTCATATGCCTTAATTTGTTGATCTTTGTCTTCGACATCCAAAACAATACTGTATCTCTATTTCTATACTTAGTCAATTTTGGACATACCAAAACTTAACTTCAAAACAATCGATCTTAAACCTAAATGTGTTACCATAAATGACAACCAAAAGTGTATCACATTTCCCAAATTGATCACTTGCCAATAGCTACTCCGCCTATTCTTATGGCACCCATTCATGGAAAGCCATTACTCGTATATATTTCAGCTACAGCTACATCACTGAGGGTATTACTGGCACAAGAGGATGAAACTAAAAAGGAAAGAGCAATCTACTACATCAGTAGAACACTAATATCTTATGAACTCAATTACAACATAATTGAAAAATCTTGCTTACCAGTTTTCTTCACATCACAGAAATTGAGACATTATATGCTATCATATACAGTAAGGCTCATTGCAAAGATAGATCCTTTGAAGTACCTCCTAAGCAAGACAACATTAATAGGATGACTGGAAAAGTGGGTCTTGATTCTGAGCAAATTTGACATTGAGTATGTGGATAGAAGGGCTATTAAAGGACAAGTCCTCACCGATCAATTAGCTAATTCACCACTCCATGATGATGAACCTTTAATAATTGAGTTCCTTGATGAGACAATTATGCATCTAACTGAGTACCCATGGAAGATTTACTTTGATGGTTCTTTCACACAACAAGGCTCTGGAGTAGGGGTTCTATTCATAACTCGTCAAGGATACAAAATGCCCAAGTCCTACAAATTTATGTTTCCATGCACAAATAACATTTTTGAATATGAAGCATTGGTAAATAGTCTTAAACTTTCTATGGAATGTAATATTGTAGAGTTACATGTGTATGGTGACTCCCATCTCATTATCAATCAAGTAAATGGAGATTATCAGACCAAAGATGAGAATTTGATGCCCTACAAGCAACTGGTTGATGACTTAAAAAAGTACTTTGTCTTCATCACATTCCATCAAGTACCCAGAGTAGAGAATAAAGCTGCAGATGCTATGGCTACACTGGCATCCATGTTACAATTGGAGGAACATAAAAAACACTATGAATTCTTGGTGGAATAATTATCCTACCTAGCCTTTGATACACCTCAATACCAAGTAATTTGTGATTTGAACACCCAAGACCAATCTCGGTATGCTAAAATCATTGCTTACCTAACTGACCAAACCATACCTAATGATCTATCTAGAAATGAAAAAAGAGCCTCAATTAGGACAACATCATGTTATGTCCTCATTAATAATAACTTATATAGATGAGGTCTTGACGGTACACTTCTTAGATGTTTAGAACATGAAGAGTCAAATCGCGCATTAAAAGAAGTCCACAAAGGTGTATGTGGATCACACTCAAATGGATTTTCACTAGCTAAGAAATTGCTCAGAGTAGACTATTATTAGCCCATGATGGAAAAAGATGCCATTCAATTTTCTAAGACATGTCATAAATGCCAAACACATGGAAATATTATCCATGCTCCTGCTAGAGTACTCATACCATTCATAAGACATTGGCCATTTCAACAATGGGCCTTTGATTTGGTTGGACAAATATATCCTAATTCTTTAAGTGGACACAAATACATCATTAAGGCCACTGAGTATTTCACGAAGTGGGTCAAATCCGTGGCATTGATCAAAGCCACTGGTGAACAGGTGGCTATGTTAATCTTGAGCTACATTATTTGTAGATATGGGATACCCTCTTCAATTGTAACAGACAATGGGGGCCAATTTAAAAACTAAGACATCGAAGACCTTTGCACACAGTTTCACATTACTCAACAATGTTCCTCAATCTATTATCCTCAAGGTAATGGACAGGCTGATGCATCCAACATGAATATGCTTAAGATCCTACACAGAACTGTGAGTAAGTATGGCAGGGACTGGCATTTACAATTAAATCTGACACTTTGGGCCTATAGAACAAGCATCAGAACACCAATGGGAGCCACACCATTTTCCCTAGTTTATGGAGTAGAAGAAGTACTATCTATTGAGGTTGAAATCCTATCTTTGTGGGTATCTCTCCAAGGTCTTGTTACTAATGAACAATACCACATTGATATGGTAAATTCTTTAGACTTACTTGATGAGCATAGGCAACAAGCGTTCGATCATCTAAAAGTGTACCAAACATGCATGTCAAAAGGGTACAATAAAAATGTCAAACCATGAAACTTTCAAGTGGGGGATCTAGTTCTAAAAGAGAATCCTAAGAACCAGCCTAATAGAGAACAAAAAGGAAAGTTTGAACCAAACTGGCTGGGACCCTATGCCATAACTGCAACTTTTGGGACTAGATCTTATCATCTAGCTACCCCTGAGGGTGATGTTCTTCCTGATCCCATTAATACTCTACATTTAAAGCAGTTCTACACTTGATGTCTAGCTAGCAGAGCCTATGCAGTAAAAATCTCAGAAAATACCAAAAAAATCATAAAAGTGATCCTGAAGAAATCCAAAAACAGTGGAAAAAGTCCTGAGAAAAGGTATCCTTGGTGAAAACCTGGCAAACCTGCAAAAACATAAAAAAGCAAAAATAGAAAAAAAAATTTGATAAAGAGAAAAGTTCCTTGATGAAAACCTGGCATATAGGCATCTTGGTAGCAAAAAGAAGAAGCTTTGCCATTAGGTTTTCCTAACAAACAGGCATCATTCAAACTCTGTGCTCTATCTATCAATACACTAGAAACCCTAAACTTCATATCTCACACCTATGCTATTTGGTGACTCTAATTCCTTACACATGTCCTATCCTTGCTTGGGATTTGTCTGCATTTGCATCTTAGGAATAGTCATTCTGCACTGGGGGCATATTTGCTATCTTGGTCAGTTCATGTCTGCTAGGTTGTCCTAAGTGTCTTGTCTAGGATATCTCGCCTCTCCAACATGGTAACAGACATCACACTAGTGTTTCTCAAACACTTGACATCCAGGAACTTAAAACTAACTAGTGTTTTTCAACACTTTACACAATGTTTCGAAGACATTATGTGGATTGTAATTACTGACATGATTACTTTCACATACACTTAGACATGAAAATATATTGCTTACATTCCAAAATTCTGATTGATGAATCTCTACTAGACTTGAAAAATGAATCCAATAAGTATTTCTCAATACTACTTAAACACATCGTTTGATCTAATTATAATTATTTTATGTTCCCATGATGTTTCATACTAGGGGCATCTAAGCGATTATAAATTTTCTTTGATTGATTCTCAATTGGTGATTGTTATGTCTTTCGAGTTACTCCATGATGTCTATTCAAAGAAAATGAGTTGCAAGGGAAGGGGGCATAACATTTTCTTGGTTTTCTACGTATGGTGATTGTTCTGAATGATCCTATAAATTTCACCTAACTTGGATGTTTATGGTAAGAGCTACCAACATGAGTGGATAGCCACATATATCTTGATATTTGTTAGGTGTAAAATATGGTGAGGTTGAAACAATTTCCTTGTCTATTTTATAAATCAGATTCTCACTAAGGTGTACACTACATAATATACCCTAGGATATGAATTTTCAAGTTTATTACAGGTCGCATATCTTACATTACACTTGAACAAAACCTGAACCTAAACATTAAAAAGAGATAACTCAAATTGTCATCTTGGCTTCTATGCCTTGATGCCTACGTTTATTTTTGACATTTCATCCAATATAAATAGTATTCATACTTTCATGATACCAGTGGGTATTAATGACAGTTGTACTATCAGGTAATGTCCATTACAAATGACCACCCAATGATTATAAAATGATATAATCTATACAACATCAGTGACAGTCCTAAAAGTCTGCATATAGATACATTTAGAGGTTGCATGATTCATTTTTAACAGAGAATAGCATAAAAAGGACTTGAGCTTAAAACAAATTCTTAATTTATCCAAAATCCAATTTAATTACATATATTAAATATTACTGATATCTATGTCATTGCATATCCATGACATACATTCTACATTCATAATTGCAAAAAGAGAAAAAGAAAAAAACAAAGCATTTAAGCATTGCATTTAATTTTACATCCTACAGTGCATCCATACATGTATTTGCATAAATAAAATTTCAAAAGCATTCATTTACATCTTCACTTAGTATCATTTGAAACACATTCATATCAGTAATAAATACAATGAGCGTAAATGATGTCATCACATATATAATCTAACTCATCAAGAAACCAAGATAAACATAATCACATGTGCATCAAAAATCTGAAACATCTATAAAAGCATGAGCATCTAGGAACATATCAAAATCAAGAACAACTATCTCAGATATATCAAGAAAGGATCAAATAAAAAATGTGAAACTATCTACACAAATAGTATCCGAGTATCAGTCTGAATCAGCTATACATGTATAAATATCATAGTACAAAAGAATGTTCTTCAAAAGATCTAGATATACAATGTGATCTCACAAATATTATACATCATGTATGACTCCCACCTTCTCCCTGATCTGGAGGAGGAGGAGGAGGTGGAATAAATGGAGTTGGTGGTGGCATGGCCCCCTTAGACTGTTGAGCGATCCATGAATATGGAGGTACCCTCTGACCCTCTAGCACTGTCGCATGATAAAGAGAATAATAATATGTGGCTCTCTAGCCCTGGTGTACTGCAGTGTGAGCCTATGTATCTCTCTCAGATCTCAGGTGCTCAACCTATGTGTCTCTCTCTGATCTCACCTGCTCCAACTGTCTCTCTCTATCTGCTAACAGAGCCTCTAAAGTGGTGATCTTGGCTCTGATCTTCTCTCGTTCACACTCACACTGTGATAGTGCATCTCTATCTCACCTTGAGCCCCTACCTGTATCCTAGCCTAAGAGCCTATCATGTGGCCTATCCTATGGTCTCTCCTACCGCTATTGTATCTACCTCTGTTGATTTCTAGTCAACAAAGGACCTGGATCCATCTAAGGAGCCAAAAATCTGAACCAAGTATGCCTTCCACTCCCACTATCGCTAGCCACCTCTCCGGTACCACCCACAGCTCCACCGCCCCTATCATCATCATCATCATCATCATCATCATTATGACCATGTCCTCTATCTGGGGGTGCCTTTCTCCCTCCATGTCTCCCTCCATCTCTCCCACCATACCTCCCCATAGCTCCTCCGTCCCTTTGAGCTCCTCCCCGACCTCTGACTAGCCGATCCTCTGCAAGATCATAATCCAATGGATCCCCAATCTAAGGAACCGTTCTCCTGGATCTGTAAAATGGGGCACAGGGTACTGTCTCATCTCAGCAAAATATCTCACTAAACAACCTGCATCGGCTACATCAAGTCTTAGATCCCATGGCACTGCTACCATCTCTGCAATGGCTCTCTGAGCAATCTCATAACCCAACTGTCATCCCCATAGTGGCATCTCATTGTGTATCTGTGCATACACTATAAGATCCTGACATCTACCCTATAATCGGCCATACTGCCTCAACATATGAGTCACCAAAAAATGTTCAATCACGTATGTAGTACACCTAATCAGATACTTTCTCTAAAAAAAATAAGGTACCTGGCACCTATCAGATAACCACTCCTCACAATTAAGGTATTTCCGCCATACTACTACAGTAATATCACCCAAAACACGATGCCAATACTCCACCATGCCCAGATGGGGCTGCTGTATCCAACCAGAGTACATATATACATAAGACTGCTCTACTACTCGCTGCCTGTCAACTATCGGTTGTGTCAATGGAATGTGCTCCCAAGCCCAGATCTAAAGAACCAGGATACCAACATTCATGCTCCATGACTAATGGTACACTATCTTGTGTAACTCTCAGTACATATGGGCTAGTATGCAACTGCCCCATGCAAATCTCTGTCTCGCAACTACCATCTTCTCTAGCATATCGACCCAGCCTACCATAAATCTGTGATGTCCATGGTCCAGCATCAAGATACCTCTAATAAAACTAGCTAAAGACATAGACAAATGATCATAATGGTCACACATTTAATCCCATGACAGGTATCGGCAAGAAATCATATCATCTCCAAAAAAGTGTCGTGCAGTAGCAATTAATGTGGTATAAGTAGAATCAAAATGGACCTCATGTCCTATCATCAGAACTCTAAGTATCTGCCACACGTCCTCTAGTGTGACTGTCATATCAACAGTGGGGAGATGGAAGGTTTTGTGCTCTGGATGCCATCTCTTAGCCAGAGCAGTCAACAACCCTCAATTTACCCGAATGTCAGGTATATCTCTCAAAGCATATAAACCTACACGGGCGACTAACTCAGCCTTGTCACCTGTTAATGCTCATGCTAACGCAAGAATGTGACCATGATATGGACTACGGAAGGAGACCACCTCCAATGGAACCTATTCATACATAAAAATTGCACAAAAAAGCTCAAATCAACAATTTATCTAAGGCAACTAAGAAGAAACACTATCAGCTAAGTATTTAGGTCATCAGACAGACACAAATAGGCAAAATGGGCCGCTAAAAGGTTAAAAAAATTGGATGCAACTCTATTATGACAGGGTGCGATCCTATTTACCAGATGTGATCCCCAATTTCTAGGATGCGATGGGGCATCCAGGATGCGATTCTATTTTTACAGGACGCGACATGGGATGTCGTGTGCGACCCTATTTTTTACAGGGTGCAAAATCTTGCAAAACATTACTACAACTACAACATGCGATTCAAAAACTCAACAATGAGGTATGATCCTGGATTTATAGGAAGTGACCTGGGATTTTGGGTAACTATAGGAAGTGATGTAGGATTGATAGGAAGCGACGCAAAATACGGGATGCGACGCAAAACTTAAATGGCTATAACTTGAGCAAAAATACATAAAATTGGAAATTGGAAATTTCAAAAGCTAGGTTTTCAGGTACTTACCAAAGGTGGGTAGTCCGCTAGATGCTAATGTTGATGTCTAATCTCGAAATGATGCTTCTCTATAAGGACCACCATCTTCTCTGTAGAGCTCTCTGAATTACTAAGGTGGAAAGTGAAAATGAGTGAGTAAAAAGTACATTTTGGCCTATATATTTGCCTTTTTGAGCTATTTAGGAGCTCCAAAACTCCTCCCAGACAATTCAAACTCATTTTGTTCTCTTTCTAATCAATCAGGAACAAAATCGAAGGTGCCAACATTGTTCTACATAGTACAGTAATTTTTTTATGACAACTCCTGAAAAATACAAAATTGCTCCATATGTTCCAAAAATAATTCACAAGCTTTATGCAATCAATTTTTCAGGTTCTATATCATCAAATTGCACATTATTCATTCAAACATCTTGGTTAGACATCATTTAATCAACCTCCAAACTCACCTTTTCACATAATTAACTTGGTGCCAATGTGTTTTCTCTAAACACACCTTCATTTATTTAGTTCTTCTACTCCATTCTTTCTTGACCTAACCGCTCCATGCAAGTGATACATCATTTCAATAGAGGGATTTTATTTTTCCTTTGATTTTTTTCCCGAGGGGGCATGATCACACTATCATCAATCAAATTCTTGCTCAAAATAGCATTAAAAATGACTTTGTTATAAAAACACTAAAGGCATGATGGTTCCTTGACTAAGTCAGAACTGTTGGATTAAAGGCTTCGATTCTCACAATCTGGATATCCTATGTCTACTTTTTCTTAGATTCTTATTAAATCTCATGGCAGCTTTGTACTGACCTTCATTCGATCAATTTTGGAATCAATATTATCAATTTTTGGATGAAAACCAAGTTTAGAATTTGTATCTTTAAGATCTTTGCTTATTGACCTTTGTTCAATCAAGTTCAAAGTCAATTCTATTAGTTTAGTTCAATCAAGTGCGAGACTGATCTCATCAGGCATTTCGTTTGATCCTGAACAAAATTCTCAAACTTTCTGAAGTCAACATCAAAAACTTTCTTTGAATCAATGTACTGCTCGCACATCAATTCAAAGAGGGGCAAATGTAACCACCCTAATTTGGTCTTCTCTGACCATAGACTCTATTTTTCCTAAGTGTGATCATACCCCCAATTATGTCAAAACAATTCTTCAAATTACTGGCATAATTCATTCAAATCAAATTTAATCTCCTAAGTGATTTAATCACTAAATTACATTAATTAACTTAGCTAATTAAATCAAATCAATTCAAATAAAAACATGGCTAAGATAATTAATTAAAATGAATTAAATGAAATCCTAAATACCCTTGATCACTTGGAAAAAGCCAATCCCCTAGCCTAATTAATCTAATTAATTGGCTACATTCCTAATTAATTATCAAAAGAAAACAAAAGCTTAAATAATTAATTTTCCTATTATTGAATGAATATATTAATTATAATTCATTACATTAATATTCCCTTTAACCCCTAACCAAACCTACCTCAACCACCTTAACCTAGGGTTCAAACTAATCCCAACCTCTTCACCCATGCTAAGCCTAATTCTAATCTTAATCCCATCCTAACCCACTTCCTAATGATGTCACATTCCTAATTTGTGATTAGGAATTCAACTCATTCCAAAAAGTCCACATTCTCAAGCTCCCCATCCCTCAAAGTCCACTTTCTCAAGCTTGGACTTACACCCTCACCATGCCTCTTTAATCCTCTCATAAATGCATCATTAAATGTTTATTCCTCCACCATGCCTCATTAATGATATTCTCATTAATGCCTCTTACATCCTCCATTAATTCTTCTTACACCTTCATTAATGGCTTCCTCTCTCCTCCCACTCCTAAATTCTTCTATAAATAGAATGAGTTTTAAGCTCAAATGACCTTGAATTTTAATAGTTGAAAGCATCCTTATGCTGCCCATATTTGGAGATTTGAAAGAACAAACTTATGTTTCTCATATTTTTAGGGACTTATATTGCTTTTTAGCTTTGATAGTTGTATTGTTATAATCTTTCATCTTGGAGTTAAAGATCGACTTTTCTTGAGCATATTAGATTAATTTCATTTGAATCTTCCATTCTAGGTTGTTTTTATCACTGATTTATGCATAATTTGAGGGCATATTATTGCATTCTTCAAACTCTTCTTAGATAAGAAGCAATAGGTCAGTTTTAGTGATTAATATCAAACCCTAACTTTTTATGATCTTTCACTAGTATAATGACTTATTGAATTGTTGTGTCATTCTCAACAGGTGCATAAAATCACACGCACAGATACTTGTTGGTGTTCTATTCCTTTTATACTTCATGGTCCCCCTTTCAATAGGTAGTTTCATGTGTTGGGATCACTAGAGTTTTATGTGAAGAAAAAAGGAAGACTGGTAGTAGAGTCTGCATGTTAGACACATATTCCCTAGATTGAGCTTTACGAATTGAAGTGTCAGTGTTAAATTTGTTGTGTTGCAATAAAGACATCAAGTTGAGGCAGAAAATACATTTTCATGAATTTTTAGAGGTTAATCATAACAAGATGTTATGTGCCCATGCAGGTGCAATCGCTTCAATTGTAACCATTTCATGAAGATCTATAAAACACATTGATAGAAACTTAATTTTTGTGTAGTAGGGGAATATTCCTAGTAGTGGGTTAGTTTTATAAAAGGAAAAGGGGGTCTTAGTTGCAAAGGGTTATAATTTTTTTATAGAAAAGACAATGGTATTGTATGCAATGAAAATATATGCAGCTGCACAACAAGCCAAAACATGCAAATACAAGGTGTACAAAGAAATCAAAGCATGTTCACAAAATTGAACTACAACTAGATTTTCACTACAACCTCCGATGAGATAAAACAAGGAAAACCAATCAGCCTTGTTTGATTTGCTCTTACTGAATATGTGGGTGTGCTCTCCCAACATAATGCAGGAATCTCACTACTATGCAAAATGAAAAAAATAAATATTTGATCACAAGTATATAGAACTTGCCCCAAATCTCACAACGATGAAGATAAAAATACAAAACCTATTCTAAGAATATAAATGTAAGAGATTACCCACTAGTTTCAAATGAAAACTAGACTAAGAATGAGGATGCAAGATTCAAAATAAACTATGAAAGTAAATGTAAATTATTATGCAAATAACGAGGACTAAACTATGATGAAAATATAACAACTATGAAAATGAAAGTGCTAAGAATGCTAAAATGATTAAGTGCTCAAGTTTGCAAGTGCTCAAAATGCTCAAGTATGCAAAATGCTTACATTCACTAGTTACTAGTTTAAAAATGAGGATTGAGGCCTCCTTTTATGGATTTGCTTATGAAAATGGAGGGCTAGGATTAAGAGGTGGAAAATGAGTGGTTGAGATTAAAGGTTACGTAGGGTTTTGGTGGGAGTGAAGGAGATTAAGAGGCAAAAGGGATGAGTGGCTAAAATTAAGTGGTTAAAGGGAGTAGTTGAATTTTCAAGAGGAGGGAACAAGAATTTAGAAAATTCACATGTGTGTATGTGCAAGTGATTAAGGCTAAAAGGGTTTTAATTACCTTTTAAGTGTAATTAAGAGCGGATTTAGCCAAAAGAAAGGAGAAGTGAGATTTTAATTTAATTTAAATGGAGTTTAGAAGAATTTTAGAGGAAATTGAGGGAATAAATAAATTAAATTTATTTAAAAAGAAATATGGAGGAAACATATATTAAAATAAATGTTTAATATATTAAGGATAGTATTTAAATTAATTTTAAATACAAGGTGATGAATTTATTTAATAAAATTAAATAAATAGTTGAATATAACAAATATAGTTAATTTATAAAAATTAACTATATTGTTATAGGAAATATTAATAAATTAACATAGAAATGAAGAGGGACAATTTAGGGTATCTACATTTTTCCCCTCTTTGATGTGGTGTCGAAATCGACATCGCATCAACGAAGAGAAAAGAGGAAGATTCCCCAATCATGGAAGCATGAGAAAGGGTGATGAGGAGGGATATATGGAAGGATAAGAAAGGATGATGATGAGGGATATATGGAAGGTGATGCCCCCTCGAGAGGACATGTGGGTTTGGAGAACATGAATGTACTCTCAAAATGGGTATGAGGAGAATACGAACAAGGGAGAGGTGGAGGGTATAAAAAATAGAGCTCACTATGAAAAATGAAATCTATCTAAAATACAATGCAAACAAATTGTGTAAACGTTGGGGAGCACAACCTAGATTTTGACATGGTCCTTGACGATATGCACCAAGGTATAAAGAACCAAGATGACAAGTTGTCAAGTACATGATAAAAATGATCAAGTACAAAAAAAAACACTAACACATACAAGCATCAAACAAGCATGCACAAAAAATCAAAAGAAAACCAACATGTTTCCCTTAGGAAGATGAAAACCAATTGATTGATTGATGATTGATTGAGGATGGAAAACTTAACGATAAAAATAATGCACATCCAAGGATTGGGAAGGATACATACCATGATGATGTTTTGATGAAAAGTTGATTGATGGATTATCAGTTGATTTGGGTCAAGATACTGACTTGATTAAAGATTGATGTGCTAGATTGCAATATTGGGTTACATGGATTAGTATTGATCACACTTGATTTTATTGCATTTATAATAAGTTTTTTTTTTTTCTTTTATTGCTTTTTTTTTTTTAGATTTTAATAATTTTTTGGAATTTTTAGAAATTTTAAGGACTATTATTTTTTGAATTTTTAGAGATTTTTGAATAAAAATTGAATTGTTTAAATTTTATTTCATTTTTAAAAAAATTTCAAGATTTTTATTTTTGAGAGAAAAAGGGGGGGCAAGTCAAGCCGCCCGTCCATCAACGGGTGACCTTGCCCCATGCCAGGGTGTCTTCTTCCCCAAAAAAGGGTGGATTTAGCCACTTGTCAATAGATGAGCGACTTCACCCCTGCGAATGGCGGGCGCAACCACACATCCGTAGACTGGTGGCCTCGCCCCCGCAGAAGGGCAAGCGTAGCCACCCATCAATAGATGGGCAGCTTCGCCCCCGCGCTAGGGCGGGCACAGACACCCGTCAATAGACAGGTGGCTCCCCCCACACAAGGGAAGGCAAAGCCACCTATCCACTGACAGGCAGCAGAACTGGCGAAGGGAGAAGGTGAGGAATTGTTTTTTATTTTTTTAGGAACAATTTCTGATTTTTTAGCTTTTTTGAACGTTATATGATTTTAAAGATTTTTTTAAAAGAAAAATGAATTCCAATGTCCTTGGACCCTGCAAGGGGTGCTGCCTCTTAAACCCATCTTGGGGGTGCTACCCCAAACCCCCGTAAAAAATATGGGGAGAAACCATGTCAATAAAAGTGAGGACAAAGAAACCTTCAAGTCTAATTATGCTCCATACAACAACATAGATTAGATAGAATAGGATGAGAAAATAAATGGATTGAATTGGATGAGAGGAACATTGGATGAGAAGATAAAGAGATTTGATAGGCAAGATGATTTGAAGAAGATGAAAGGATGATGAAAAGATTAGATAGAAGGTGGAAATGAAAAATGGAGTAGATGAGATTGGATAGGAGAATGCATGAAGGAGAAAATGGACTATGACCAAGAACAAGGGAGAACCAATGTGTATGAAAGGATGGAAAGATGGAGAGATGGTTTGGGAAGGAGATGGATGGAATGGATAGGAAATGGTAGGATATGGAAGAGTATCAGATGGGGGATATGGAGGAAAGAGATCCAAGGACTATGTTAAAGGTAGGAAAGTGAAAAGTGGAAAGCTATGGGATGAAGGATGTGTAAAATGGCACGATGGTGTGTAAGGTATGTGAGTGAAAAACTAAAGGATGGGGGATAAGGGGAGTAGGATCCAAGGACCATGTTGAAAAAGATTCCCCCATACTAGAGGTGGGAGGATGAAGGATGGAAATGGATGGATAGTAGATAAAGTATGTGCATGGAGGGGAGGAAGGATTGTGTTGTCCAAAGCATGCATGGATATTGTAATACCACTAGATTTTATGTAAGAGAAAGGAAATTGAAGTGACATGGATTTGGATAAGGGATATCAGATTGAGGCTATGAATAAGATAGGGGATATGATAGGGAGGATATAGATGAAATAAGATAATGGATAATATATGGAGGAAATGCATGATATAACCAAGATCAAAGACATGGAAAGGAGGGTAGACTAATATAAGATTATGGATTGGGGATGAAGCAAAATAATTGGATAAGGACTATAAGATGGAGGATATGGATAGGATTTCAATATTAAATAAAGATAAAGTGGATGAACTTATGTACACTAATGACTAGTGGATGGATAGTGAATAAAAGATATGGTAGGTGCATATGGATGGATGGAATGAATATGATAGTCAAGATCAAAGATCAGAAATAGATGATGTAATTAGAGATGGTTATGGATGAGGGATAGGGGGGTGTGGAAGGTATAATTTGTAAGATAGTATGGATGGAGCTTTCCCCCAAGTGTAGAGTGCAAGGGGGTGAGGATAAGAGAATGGATATATGAGTGGATTTGGAAGATAATGGATATGTGATGAGGAATATGGTGGAAGGAATCAAGAATCTAGTTTCATGGATGGTATTTATTGATATGACCCCCTTTTTTATATCATCAAGGTGTCTATTTGCCAGGTTTTCACTAGGATGATAATTTTTTCAAGACATTTTATAAAGTTTTTGTATTTTTTGATTTGTTTGTAGATTTATACAGGAACTTTATTTTTATTTTTTAGGGTTTTTTATGCTCATAGATATTGGTAGGATTGGAGGAAGGGAGGTGAAATGGATGGGCATATGAATGGTGGAATAAGTATTTATGCATAGGATTGGATTAATGGGAGGGGAGGATGGGGAAGGATTAGTGGATAATGGATGGAAGGTTGACAGACTGGTTAATAAATGGAGGAAGGAGTTGGAAAGATCATCATTGGCACACACCTTGAAGGGTTGTGGAGTAGTAGAGGAGGAGATTGTAAAGTATATAGAGGAGAAAATGTGGATTTTGGGATGTAAGGACCCAAAATGTATTTGGAAAATGGAGGATTTAAGGACGTATGAGTGTAAGAAGCTTTTGGTTTAGCAAGTTTGGATGCCAAATTCAATTTTTATTTGATATGCATATGCATTGCTTCAATAAGTATATTAGGAATCCACGTGAATTTATTTTTGGGCCTTTGTGGCCTTTTGAAATTTTATTTCTTTTGGATCACCTTTTTTCTTTTCTTGATCATGTCTTTTAGATAGGACATGTTGATCCATCGATTTTTGTGGATTTTGAAGTTTATGAACTTTAGCGCTGGCATCCAATTTTCTTCCATTAGCTAGGATAGGGGTGGATGAGGATAGATGATGTGAAGGGTTTATGGATGGGATAACAAAGGGTGAATTTTGGAGGAAATTCAAGGATGTGTGCCTTTGTTGATCTTTCTTGGGGATATGAGGTATGTAGGGACCCAAAATGGATGAAAGGGATGAAGGGTTTGATTTTGGGACATAAGGACCCAAAATGGATGAGGATGAGGAAGGGATGGTGTTTGGAACATAAGGGCCCAAAATATATTTGAAGTACGGGGGAGGGGAAAATCTTTGTGTAGACGGTAGGATTTTGGATTTGGAAGGGATGAAAAGTATACCAACATCTTGAGTATGTTATTTGTATCCAAGGCTGTATGACCCTAGATGTGCATTGATTTCTATAGGATCCAATATGCCATGTTCATGAAGGCCTAAACCTTTTCCTTGATAATTCATTTTTTCACAAATTCTATTTCCAATGGGATACCTTTTATTTTGAAAACATGATGTGATTCCATGTAAATAAGGAGGGGAGGTGGAAGGAATAATAAGTGTTAGGAGGAAGCCATGAGAGATGAAGGTGGAGGAACCAAACTTATATGTATGAGCTTCATGGATGGATTGGATAGATGTGATGAGGTTTGTGGAGGATTAGGATCATATGGAAGATTAGGCTCTTGATGTAGTACTAGTCTTGCTCCTTAGACCTCTTCTAGGGTCTCTTAGGTCAATTAGTGACCTACTAGGGTTATTCTCTTCACCCTAGGCTCCTTAGGTATCTTATCACAAAATCCTAATTTGTTTCAACTAGTAAACACCAAATCAAGATAGAACTCACACCTTTGCAAACCTCATTCTAGACCCAAATTGGTCTTTCTTGTCCATTTGTACAATCTGAGTCAAATGGATTCCAATATTCACCGAATTGAAAAGGTAGCATATCAAGATGTCAACAGGACCCTTTCCAACCCTTCAAAACTCACTTTTCTCCAAAAACACAAACGAGCTCCAAGAACCAATGCAATTACCCCCAAAATAGGGCTACAAGCAATTAGCCCTATTTGGACACCTTTTCTGCATTATCTTGGGAAAATGTCTCAAAAAGTGCCAAATAGGCTTAGGAGCTAGAAACCATTTTTAGAGACACTAAATATTTTCTAGATTTTAGGCCCCTAAAGTGTCCGTATAGTCCCTCCTACTTTCATGCCTAAAATTCAGGGTTTTAGGCCTCCTTCACTGTCTGCACAAGAAATGGACTTTCTTGGCCAACAAGATATCTCCTAAAAACTTCTCCTCTAGGTTGGGGGTCCACCTCTAACTCCTCTACCTTCCCACTTCCTCTGATTGAAGCTAAGGATTCTTTAAATCCCTCAAGCTAGCTCTACAACCTCTGATGATCCCTAGCCATGCTACTCTGGCTCGCCAAGGGCATCATCTCAAAAATAGTTGCCACCACTTCCAGGGCCCAACCTACTATGTAAAAAATGTAAATGGAGTCTAATTTCATAATCCAAGAGCCTAGGCCATAGCTAAAATGGAAAAGAAAGTTAAGACCCCATTTGCACTCAGTGCTCAAACCTAGACCAACGACTGGACTAAACTTTTAAGATTTTATTAAAGCAATCAAAACTGTTCAAAATACCAAAATAATGCCACAAGAAGTTCAATAATAACCTACATTATAAGAAACAAAGCTTACAGAAACATTTTCAATCCACTGCATTGCCTGATCACCTCAAAACCCACAAATTCACACTATTATTGATTAACACAGTCCGTACATGAAAGTTCTAAAACTTTCCAACCCCTAAAAAATCTCGAGGATGGTCTTATATAGATGACCCAAACACTAAATGGTCGATTTTAGATAGTTACCCAACCAATTTATTTGAAGATGCTAATTTGTCTTAAAAGTTGTCAATGTTGTCAATGACAACATTGACAACTTTTGGCAACTTTTGGGTTTGATGGCCAAACTTGGTCAAACCCTAGCCTGTCCAATCCACTACATATGATGAAAAAACATCAAAAAGGACCTCTATTCCCTCTCTTGGATCATTTTTCCACAAAATGATAAAATTCCCTGATTGGGCCTAATTGGACTTAAGGGTCACCAAGGAACAAATAAGACCTATCCTCCTACAAACACTTCACACACTAGGAATCTTGGTCCCTTTATTTACCTAGTGGTCTAGCTAGAACCACTACAAGCCAAAACAAAGGAAGAGAAAACCCTAGGTTACATTTCCACAATTAGCCTACCTAGGTGCTCCTGCACCAGCTCTTGAGGGGGATTAGAAGGAATAATAGGATATTGGGATAGAATGGGATCATGACATGAAGTTGAAGGGGTACTTTTATCTTGACTTTGGGGAGGATTTTGTGGTGGAATGAAAGGGATGAGTAGATCTTGATTTGGAAGGGGATCATGGGATAGGGTAGAGGAGATGGAATCATAAGATGGATTTATTTTATCTTGACATGGAGAGGGATTATTGGATAGGACATGAAAGGGATCATTGGATGGGGTATGATCTATAGATGGAAGGCTTGAATATTCAAATGGAAAGGTAAAATGGATGTCTTGATCTTGATTAGGGATGGGATCATGAGGTTAATCTTGGGATGGAAGGTTGGATAATTTGAATGGAAAGGTGTAAGGGAGGTCTTTCTCGTGATTAGGAATAGGGTCATGAGTTGGATTTAGAAAGGCAAGGGGATATTGATATGGAAGGATGGGATCTTCATCAAGAAATATGTCAAAATATGGGGAGGGATCATGAGATGGAGGAGTGTCACAAGATGGTGGCTGAATTATTAGATCTAGAGGATGAGAGGAATCCATGTTTGCATGCATTGGAATAGGGTCTTGATGTTTTTGGACATGTGGGGATGGTGTGGTAAATGGAGTGGAAGCTTTAGATTTGGTATAATAGAAAGAGGGAAGATACTTGATAGGGGTAGCTGGAGGGATGGAAGAATCATGGGACTTAGGAGATGGGGATATATTTTCATTCAAGTGATATGGATGACTTCTCTTGGGACATGGGTTGATTACTGGAGGGGATTGGATGACTTCCCTTGGATTTGGGAATTGATACTTTTTTGTAATTTCATCAACCCAGTTAAAGAATTTCCTAGGGGATGATAAGTACTTTGGATGATTAGGATTATATGGAGGTATAGGATTGGGATTAGGACAATGTTTTCCATTTTTCATACTGAGGACAATGTTTTTAAGTTCTTGGATCTCTTGGGCAAGGTGATCATATCTAGGAGGATGGTGAGATGGATTTACCTTGTCAAAGGTGGAAGACGGATAAGTGTACGCCTCTCTCCTCTGGTTTCCCATAGCTTTCCAAGGGCAGGGGTTAGTAGCCAAGGTTCACAAGTGCATGCAAATCTATTAAGCAATAACTACTAAACGAAATGATCGAAACGCGAGCAATAAAATGTACAAACAACAAAAAGGAAGACAAATGAATGCAAACCCTCCGAAGCTTGAAGCTTCTATTGTTTCTCTCTACTCCTTCAATAA
>MU228299.1:3773528-3791278 GCA_018584345.1 Thuja plicata
GATGGGTGGAGTAACCCATGTGATCTGATTGGAGTTATCTCTTTGATGATAAATGAATATTTAATTCATTTATTAATTAATTATTTTCAACATGTGAGATAATTGAATTCTTTTTAATTAAGAATTGTTTTATTTGATGAAATTAAATTAATTTAATTGAAATTAATTTAATTGGAAGAATAAATTTGTAAGTTTAAATAATTGGATTTAAACTATAGGAAATTGAGTTTAATTAATTAAACAATGGTAATTTAATCATTTAAATGTTAATTAATTAAATAAAATTAATTATTTAATTAATGTTGAGAATTGGATTAGATGATTTGAGAAAGGTGAATTTAGAAGAAAATAGATGATTAATTAATGATTAAGAAACCATTAATTAATAGATGAAAATTAGGGTTTTAATGTAAAGTTGCACGCCTGTCCATTTTAGGGTGTCTACAATAAGAAATAGGATATAAAGTAGGATTAGATTGAGGAAGAAGATATGGATGATTAGGGTGTGCATGATAGCTTGGTTAGATTGAAGGGGGATTAGAATATTGAATTTCAAGGTCATTGACCACTTTGTGAATCCATTTTGTATTCATGATGTTTGAAAGAGGGTTTTGGAATTGGATTAGAATATGAGGTTGATGAAGATGTATATTGATAATGGATGTGATTGGAAGATAAATGAGGGATGTTTGGAAAGAAGGGGTAATCCTAGACTAAGAGAAATATTTTTGGATTTTTTTTTTGTGTGAGGGAAGGGCCTCAAAGGTTGTTTTTTATTTGATGATGATTGTGAGGGCAATGCCTCAAGATTTGATTTGATTTAATTTTTTGTTTGTGAGGGCAGCACCTCAAGATTTTTTTTGATTTGGATAATTTTATTGGATTAGATTTGATGATGATTAAGATTTGGATCAATTGGTATGATTTGATTTAAAAAATAGGAGAAAATTGGACTTATGATCTATTAGAATGATTGATTTGATTGATAATAGGATTGATTGATTAATTGGATATGAAATTGAATGATTGATTGGAGTAAGAGATAAAGTCTCAAGATTGGAATGATAAGGATTAATGATGAAGGTTTAAAACAAACCTTAGTGAAATAGGATCCAATAAGGTGCAAAAAATAAGGATTAATGATGATGATATTTCCTACTCAAAGATAGACTTATGATCTTGATTAAGATAGGATTGGTTTGACCACTCAAGATGGGTTCATGTTCTCAAGTGACAAGATTAATTTTTTTGCTAATGATAAGGATGCTTCTAACACTTTGATAAATATTTCTACCTTAGATTTGAGATGGAAATCTAATGAAGGTATGAAAGATAAGGATTGATGTTCATTGATGAATTACAATGTAGATGATGGTGCTCCAAGTTACCAAGATTAGAAAAATGAAGTGAAAGGATGAGAGACTAGAAGGATGAAGGAAAATGGTAGTTGAACAAGAAACTGATCGATTCAAGAAAACACTTTGAGAACCTAGAGGTGAGTGAAGCTGTAAAATATCTCTAAAGCTTCAAAATTTACTAATTTCGGGTGGAGATGCATGTCTGCAAGTGAAGATTCATGTTTACAAGTGGAAACGCCTATGTGCAGAGCCACTCATCTACAAGCGGAGACACCTATGTAGGAATTTGGATAAAAATTTGATGTTTTGAATCTGAAATCTTGAGAAACTAAATTGACTTGGTTTTCCCAATGAAGTTGAAGGATATTGGAGTGAAATTATCTGCCAATAAAGATTTAAGCACAAATCAAAATCAAGTATGATGTGACCAAGAAATTTCTTTCAAACAATCCAAAAAAGGACAAAGAAACCTTGCAGATACAATTACTTGTGAATTCTGAAATAACTGGGAAATTATAATGCAATGTGTATGTTCTGATAGCTCTTTTCAAGCCTAATATTTCCATTGGTCTTAACACAATTGAGAAAACTTCAAACACAAGCTACCTAAGGAAAGTATTAGTGATTAAAATCTTTTCCCACAGCTTGATATCCCTTCATCTCACACAACCTTGTCACCCCCTAAAGGGCGCCTGTGTTTTTTCCTTTTCAAGAGATCAACATAATATGGTTCAAAGGAGACTACGCAATGAGACCTCCAATGCCATATTAGCCACCTCCAAATGCTCAAGGGGATACATAAGGTGAGTGTATTTATTAGGAGAGATTCTTCCCCCTCCTTGCACAAATATTATGACCACTTTTGGAGGTGAACCGAGTAGGCTTCTATCTAAAAGTGTCTAGTGAGACTTCCATTCACAATTATCTCTCATAGTCTCACAAGTAGGATTGAGGCTTTTAGCCCTACAAGTACTTGGTATTGTAGTCCCACATGCAAGATTTAGTCCTTCTAGCCCTACAATATCAAGCATGAGAATATATTATCGAGAATAGTTGTATTCCTTGAGAGATTGGTCTAGAGAGATTTTGATTATAGTGGGTTGGAAGAGGCCAAGTCCGCCTTGTTCCCCACTTGGGAAATCCATCTCGGTGACTATGCCAAAGCTCTCGGGAGGTAGCCACTCTAAAAGGGTTTCCAAAATCCTAATGAAAGAAAAAAAGGACTCACAAGTAGGTCTAGTATTTTGATCACTCTGAAAGGGTGAGAGCATATATCTACTACTTGTAATCCTACAAACACACAAGAAACTTGATTAATTCCTTGGGGTTCTTATAACTAGGGGGGATTTAGTGGGTTTGGTATTTTGATCACCCTAAGTAGGGTGAGAGCGTATCCCTACCACCATTTTCCACAAACACACAAGCTCCCTAATTAAACTATTTGAGATAAATAAAAAACACAAAGTTTAATTGTATCTCCAAGGCAACCTACAAAACCAAATGATTAGTAGTCTCAATTTTCAAGCCTTCTACAAGCGTCCTAATAAACAGATAGATTCATAGTTTGAAATACTTGGATCATGGTAAATTGTTCTGCAAAACCACTATTAGAAGACATAAAACACCAATACCCTACAAGAAAACCATATTTGTAATGTTATAAATGCAAATGTAATAAAATAAAACTAAACTAAGTGGATCCATGTGTTTGCAAGCATAGACGCCTGTGTGTAGCGACGCCCATGTACAAGCAGAGCCGCGTGTCTAGACAGAATGCGAAAAATACGCTAATATTTTCAAAAAATTGAGACCTAGAAGAGCTTAAAACTTCTAAAATGCCATCTCTTATATTAAAAAAAACCAAAATGCAAATATCTCTAAATATTCCTAAAAGTGTAGATGAAACCCTAAATGTGATGCAATATGCAAGATGAAATATTTTTTTCAGAGCCCCATGTGTACAAGTGGAGAAGCCTATTTGTCTGAGCCACCTGTATACAAGTAGAGACGCATATATGAGACTGAAATAAAATGATAACTAGAATTCGCAAGATTTTGAAACCTAATATGCTTGTAAATACACAAAAAATGGTCCTAATGACAAAATGCACTAAGGAATTAACCCAAAAATGACTAAAAGATGCAAGTTCAGCAACTTAAAATGCTAAACTAGGGAGGAAACTCCCTTTTTGTCAGAGATGCCTATGTATAGACGTAGCCTCCTATGTGCGAAGATGCCTTTGTAGAAGTAGAGTTGCCTATTCATCAGCATGTCCAAAAAATCTGTAAAAAAATAATAAACTAGGAAGTGGGTCCCATCGGGCGAGCCAAAATGTATGCAATGAAAATAACTACATCTACACAATAAGCCAAAACATGCAAATAAAAGGTGTACAAAGAAATCAAATCATGTTAACAAACTTGAACTACAACTAGATTTTCACTACAACCTCCAATGAGATAAAACAAGGGCACCCAATCAACCGTGTTTGATTTGCTCGTAGAGAATTTGTGGGTGTGCTCTCCCAACACAATGAAATAAGCTCACTACTATGCAAGATGAAAAATAATGAATATTTGATCACAAGTGTGTATAACTTCTCCCAAATATCACAATGACGAAGATGAAAATGCAAAACCTATTCTAAGAATGCAAATGCAAGAGATTACCCACTAGTTTCAAATAAAAACTAGACTAAGAATGAGGATGCAAGATTCAAACTAAGCTATGAAATTAAATCTAAATTATTGTGCAAATAATGAAGACTAAACTATGATGAAAATGCAATAACTATGAAAATGAAATTGCTAAGAATTCTAAAATGATTAAGTGCTCAAGTGTGCAAGTGCTCAAAATGCTCAAGTATGCAAAATGTTTACATTCACTAGTTACTAGTTGACAAATGAGGAGTGAGACCTCCTTTTATGGATTTTCTTATGAAAATGGAGGGCTAGGATTAAGAGGTAGAAATTGAGTGGTTGGGATTAAAGGTTACATAGGGTTTTGGTGGGAGTGAAGGAGATTAAGAGGAAAAAGGGACGAGTGGCTAGGATTAAGTGGTTAAAGGGAGTAGTTGACTTTCAAGTGGAGGGAACAAGAATTTTAAAAAGTCACATGTGTGTGTACAATTGATTAAGGCTAAAAGGGTTTTAATTACCTTTTAAGCGTAATTAGAGATAATTTAGCCAAAAGCAAGGAGAAGTGAGATTTAAAATTAATTTAATTTAATTTAAATGGAGTTTAGAAGAATTTTAGAGGAAATGGAGGGAATATATATTAAAATAAAATTTTAATATATTAGGGATAGTATTTAAATTAATTTTAAATACAAGGTGATGAATTTATTTAATAAAATTAAATAAATAGTCGAATATAACAAATATAGTTAATTTATAAAAATTAACTATATTGTTATAGGCAATATTAATTAAATTAATATAAAAATGAAGAGGGAAAATTTATGGTGTCTACAATTATTTGACTATTTTGTTAAGACTTAATGATTTCTCAGACTTTAGTTTACCAATTCAATTCATATCATTTCATGTTAGAGTGTGCTTTTATCCATGTTGGTGCTATTGTAATTAGTGAATATATGGGAAAATCTATGTTAAATGAGTGATCATTCTTGTCTTAATTTTTACTCTTATAGTTTTAATCTAAAGACTTCTTAAACAAAATCATATTTTCACTCTCTTGGTTTAACTGATAGTTGAATGTTTCAAATTTTATCATGTCTCTGAATAATATATAGATAGAAATAGATGAATAAGTGATAAAATAGAAAGTATATATTATCTTATGAGATTTAGTAGATTCTCTCATGAAATGATATGAATATTGTAATATGTGTCCAAGATCTTATCGCTCTATTCTAATTTCAAAAATGAAGGGATAGTGGTACTATATGCTTAGTTTGTTAATATTTTTCTTATTTTTTGTCATATTATGTTGGATCTAGAAATATTTGAAGTTACTCAAAGTTTAATCAATGTTTCTGCAACATCACCTTAGATTTAGATTTATTTACAGTATTTTATTTCCCTTTCTCAATCCTAGAGGTTGTTTAGTGTCACACATAATGTCCCCCAATCACTAAACTTCCCATAAGGGTTGTTACCTTCCACAATGTATAAAAATGGATTGAAAAATGGTAACAATTGTCTCTGTGGAATTATCTAAATTATATTTAATTATTATATGTCATGACTCATAACTAAAGTGAATATGTAATGTCATGTTTAGTTGGTTATAGTGTGCATGTTATGAGATGACTAGAGTTATATCCGTTTGACAAGTATTAATGTTTGGTTGTAGGAACACATCTATCTATTGTGACTACCTAAAAAAATAACTCAATTAGAGCTCTATTGAACATGGAAAATGTTTCCAAACTATGAAAAAATTATTATGGAGTAAAGATACTATAACTTATGTTTAAATTTCATATGTTCTTGTTACAGGTATAGATGCTACAAGAGACTCTAGAAATATTTTTTAAGTAAATAGGTTGAGCAAATCATTTTCACTCGTGGGATTTTTGTTCAATATAAGTTGATGACCATTGACCAATAATGAGAATCTCATTGGACCAATGGTGTGAAGCTTAACAAACCCATTAGGGAGCGGTTATGATATTTCATATGGTCACAGTCATTGGATTTAAAACTTTCCTTGGTGATCTTATTATCTAGAATTATAGAGTAATTTACAACCTCCTAATTCAAACTATCATGGTTTAATAAATTTTTCATGTCATTCAATGTCTTGGTTTTAGATCAGCTATGTGTTATGAAGTTCCTCCTTTCTCATTTCATCCAAGGTATTAAGGTTGATAATCCTTTATTGTTGGGCTTTTGAGAGATTTATGCTAAGGTCCAATGATTCCTTTAATATTTTACATTCAAAATCTATAGGTAGGACAACTTTCTTTTCATGTACAATTTCAAATGGGGTGAAACCTATTGTTGTCTTTCATATGAGCCTATAGGCCTAGATAGCTTTTGGAAGCCTCAAAGTCCAATTTTCTTTTGTAGGGAAACTATTTTGGTAAGAATGCATTCTATTTCCCTGCTAGTCACCTCCACTTTCCCATTATATTGTGGGTGATAGGGTGTGGGTTTTCTATCCCCCATCTTATAATCATTCATCAATGCCTATATCAAGATGGGTGTGAATCGAGGTCTCGATATAAAACTAATTCCCTGGGAAGTCTATACCTTGTGAAATTTCCTCATAAATAAAATTTTTAACCTTTTTATCCCTTTCATGCTTCATTGCTCTTACTTCCACCCATTTTGTCAAGAAATCAATGCATACTAAGATGTATTATTTATTATTTGAGGGTGGTGTAGACACCAAAATTTGTCCACGTGAACACAATTATCCTTATCCTATCCTAGCCAATTAAATAAATATTTAGTATTTATTGAATAATACTTTATCTTTACCTTATCCCTAATTAAATAATTTTACATTTATTTAATTAAAATTCATCCTTTGTCCTACCTTTAATTCAAATAAATTTACATTTATTTAATCGCATTTATCTCTTACCCTTGATTAAATAAATTTTCATTTACTTAATCTTATCCTATCTCATTTCCCAAGAGTTTAATTAATCCTAAATTAATTAAACTAACCAATAGCCTAAATCCCCCACCTTTTTCCTAAATCCTACCCACTAATTAATCCTTGATTAATTGGATTAATTTCTTGATTCCTATGCCCATTAACATTTCCTCTAATTTAAAATTATCTCACACGTGTGAGCACAATTTTAAATTTTAAATACCTTGAGTCACCCAACACATGTGTACTTACCTTAAGCCACCAATCTCTTACACATTTGTCTCTCACTTTCTCCTTGAGACTTGCTCACACATGTGTGAGATTTCTTGAGACTCTCGACTATTACATTGTCCCCCACTTGGCATTTATTTTCACCTCTTCCAAGTTCCTCACACATGTGTGAGAAACAAATCACCTTTTGAATGGTCAACTCTTTTTCCATTTGGCATCCAACTCACTGCAACATCATTGATCCAAATGAATCTTATCCCTCCATTCAATTTTTATTCTCAACCGTTCATTCCTATCAAAAGTCTATAAATTGGAGCCTTCTCCTTGTTCCTCGTATCATCTCTTTATGCATTGTTATGCTACAGGTTTAGTAAGAAACCACATACCTATTTTGCAACATCATCCACACTTTTTCACTTGAGATTTGTATATGTTGTGATGAACTAGTTTAAGTTTGTGTCTTATTTCATTTCATCACATTTGCATGTTTACTTATATATCATTTGAGGTGTGCATGTTATGTTAGAATATACTTTAGTTTCTTATTGCTTGTTATTTTCATTTACATTTTTATGCAACACATTTTGGTGAACCCGATGTGAATCAATACTAATAACATGAGTTATTTTGATTTTTTTGGACTTTTTGAGTTTGTAAGTTTAAAGATATCTTGAAGGCAAAGTTTTACAAAGTGCCCCGAATCAAATCAACAATCTCACAGTTGCATTTAGGAGTGCCAAGCGAGGAGTTTTGATATATTACTCTCTATAATTTTCTCATTTTGATATTTTTCAAGTTTTAGAGAATATATACATTAAATATATATCTTCTTATTGCTTGCGTATAATCATTTATTATTTATAGATTTAATTTTCATTTTTAAATTTAACATATATATACATATATATCTTTTGATTTATTGATATTGATATATATATATTTAATGTATATATAAATATATATACATTAAAATATTATACACACACACAAAGATATATATAGATAAGACAATGAAAAAGTCACGAGTGATGAACTATAACTGATTGAATGTTTGAAGATGTTAAGTTGATGATCACCGAGATGTAGAAAGTTAATGCAAGACATTAAATCAGTTAATGTATTGTATTGTCATTGATTTCAACTTGATATAATCTAATTGGTTATATACATATTGTCAAAGACTTCAAAGGACCAAAGAAATAAAGGTTATGCTATCAGTAATGCATAAATTTTCAGTATACACCAAGTGAAAACAAACACTGATAGACAGTGCACCCCAACGGATAGAGAACCCCAAGAATAAGTCACAGTGATACCCGAGAAAGAAACCGGAGAAAGCATTACCGAGAAGAACCAAGTGTAACCTAAGAAGAACTAAAAGTCACAGTGTTTCCTGACAGACAGACAACCCTGATGGATAGAGATGCCCAAGGACAACTGAAGTCAAGACTGAGCTAATAAGGAGTTAAACACTAACAAGAACTGAAGTTCAGAAATGACAAAAAAATTAGATGGCAAGAGCTAAATATGGAGTTAACTGGTTGATAACTTTGTTTTCATTGACAAGTTAAAAGCTAGAGATAAGCTAGATTTTTAAAGCTATTTTATTCCATTTGTCAAGGATAAATCTGTGGGATAAAACTAAAGTATTCTTTAAAGAAAGAATGATGAGAATTATGGATCACACCAAGAACAAGAAAGTCAAGGACTTAGAAATAGTGAAATCATGTCTATAAGAGAGACAAGCTAATTCATTATGAATTGGTGGGTGAATAGAGAAAAGGATGCTGAAGAGAATAATGGTGAAAAATAATTCATACAATCCCGATCAAACAAGCTGAAGATCAGAGCTAAAGATTTATGCGGACACTGAGCAACAGAGAAGCACAACATTACCGAGAAGAAAGAAGTGGAGAAAAAGAATAGAAAAGATACATTGATCGAAAAGGTATTATGAGATTACAATAGATCTGAACATCTACAAGTCTAAGTTGTATTTATGAATAGATCATTTGGTGTTTTAGTTTAACCATTGAAGCATAAAGTCTCTTAACTGAGCAAGATTTAATCATCCTTTATATATTGAGATACATCCCAAGGAGTATCAAAAGGTTATTTCATGTTGAAAAGCATACTGAATGAGGAGAGGTCAAGTGATTAACTATTTGTGATAAATCCTCTAACAAGGTCACACTTAATAGTGTGTTTGTAACCTTTAACAGGGTTGGCTCTTCACCAAGCTCACTTCAGAAGAGTGAAAATTTTGGGTTACCGGTCCCAAGTGGTTTTTCCCTTAACAGGGTTTCCACATTAATAATACATGTGTTAATGTGTATATGGTTCATTTCTTTGATATTTGCCTTTACACATTACTAAACTGGATTGATCAGTAAACATGGAGTTATTTATTATATTTTGGTAAAGACTCGAAAAGACTAAGACTGTTATTTGGTAAAGCTTAATAATACGGTTTAATAGTGAACTCCAAGAAGTAGTTATTTGATATGATTATTTAAAGGCATACATATTGTAAGACTGAAGATAACTAGAGATTTATATTTGTGGTATAAATTTTTGGGTTGATATTGGATTAATTTTTGAGGCCACTAATTCACTCCCCCTCTCAATTATTCTAACAATTGGTATCAGAGCTTGTGTGATTAGAAATGAATGTTTCAAGAACCAAGCAAAAGATCACAAGATGAGAAAATGGGATGTGCCTAAGTAGAACAAGGACAAATTTGCATCATGGAAAAGAAGGATAAGAATCCACCTATCAGGTATTGGAAATGATGTTACTCAATACTTGGATACTAAATATGTATTGCCTATAGGACCTCACACACTTGATCAATAAAGAGAAAATCATGAGAACAATTCTATGATGATAAAACTTGCTTCCTCACTCTCTGATGTTGAATTTGAAGATGTCAAAACATGCACCACTGCAAAGCAAATGTGGGATAAATTGAAGCTAGTACATGGAGGACATGCAAATGTAATAAGAGCTAAGGTAGAAAGACTAAGAGGAAATTTTGATGACCTAAGAATGAAAGAAGGAGAAAACATCACTTAGTATAGCTACAGAATCAAAGAGGTAGTCAATGATATCCAAGGAGTTGGAGGTGTACTTAAAGAAGAAATAGTGGTAAGTAAAATCCTAAGAACCTTGCTACCTATTCATGCTATTAGAGTATCTTATATGCAATAATTGAGAGTAGTAGCAAATAACAATGTAACTCTAGATAGTTTGGTTAGTAGACTTATTTCATTTGAGATGAATAACTTTGACAACAGTGTCTTACCATCTATTGAGTCTGCATTCAAATATTCTTTAAAGATAAGTAAGTCAAGTCATAGACACACTATGAGAAATGATAGTGAAAGTGATAGTGATGACCAAGGACTTGATGAGATTGAAGCACTAATGGCTAGAAGATTGCAGAGAGGCAAAGGTAGATACAAATGTAAGTTACCATTGGTATGTTTTAATTGTAAAGAGATTGGAAACTTTGCTGCTAGATGTCCTAACAAAAGAAAAGATGACAGAGCTAATGAAAAATCATATGAAAAGAAGTTTGACAGAGGTGATAACAGAGATTACCAAAGCAACTAACAATCTAACAAAAGAGACACCCAAGACTACAAGGACAAAGGGAAGAAATCTTGTTACCTGGCTGAGAACAAATCTAGAGATACTAACACCAAATCTGATGAAGATATTGAGATGGTTTTTGTTTCTATGAAGGATGATTCAGACAAAGGGGAAAGATATGTTAAAACTGCACTCATATCTAAGGTTATTAAAAATGATGTCTAGATTATTGATAGTGGTTGCACTCACCACATGACTGGAGATAAGGAAAAGTTTGAAACTTTTGAGTATTATAATGGTGGATCAGTAATAATGGGTAATGACTCACCTTGTTCGATTGAAGGTAAAGGAACAATAATGTTGAATAATCTAATCATATGTGAAAATTCATACTGGGTAAAAGGATTTAACTATAATCTATTGAGTGTTTCACAATTGAATAACATAGGTCACTGAGTTGCATTTGAGAACAAAAAGGCAAAGATCTTTAATGAATCAGGAAGGTTGATTGGAACTGGTGAACAGACAAAAGGTAACCTATTCTATCTTGATGATATAAACACCACTTGTTTAATGGCTAGAAATGGAGACATATGGTTGTGTCATAAAAGGTTATGTCATGTAAATTTTGACAACATGATTAGGATAAGAAATAAAAGGAAAGTAAGATGCTTACAGAGCATGTCAAAGCCTGACCATGTCATGTGTAAGAATTGTCAAAAAGGTAAAATCAAAAAGTCTAGTTTCAAGAGTAAATCGTACACATCTAATGTCATTCTAGAATTAGTCCATACTGATCTATGTGGGCCAATGAGAACAAAGATTTACTATGGTGATAGATACTTCATTCTCTTTGTTGATGATTATTCTAGAATGATGGAAGTTATGTTCTTAAAAGAGAAATCAGAAGCATTCAAGATGTTTAAATGGTATAATGCTATTGTAGAAAAACAAAGTGGTAAGGAGCTGAACTGCTTAAGATCAAATAGAGGAGGAGAATTTATTTTTCATGAATTCACTAAATTTTGTAATGAGCATGGAATTAAAAGATGGGTTTCTGCACCAAGAACACCACAAAAAAATGAGATTGCTAAAAGAAGGAACATATCCATTGTTGATTGTGCAAGAACACTGATGATTGAGAAAGGCATCACTCAAACATTCTAGAGGGAAGTTGTCAGTATTGTTGTCTACACATTGAACATAGTACAATTGAAGAAAGACACTAATAAGACACCCTATGAGCTATGGTATGGATAGACACCTTATGTAAGTTACTTTAGAATTTTTGGAAGCCAATGTTATATTTTGAAAGAACATAGAAATGGAAATCTTGACTCCAAAGGTGAAGAAGGAATATTTTTAGGGTATTCTACCAAAAGCAAGGCTTATAAATGTCTAACAAATCCTCTAACAAAATAATTGAAAGTGCAAATGTAAGAATAGATGAATTTGCTAAGAAAAATGATGAGGAAAGTAGAAAAGAACTAGAAGAATACAAAAAGTTTGTTTATAATGAAGAAACTGACACTCTTCCCGAGAAATAATATATCACTCCCGAGCAATAGAGCAATGCACCCGAGCATCAAGTTGCAAACACCAAAAATTAGGAAATTGCTCAAAATGATGTTTCGAGTGGAGATCAAAATGAAGGACAAGATGATGATCAAAATGATGAACAAAGAGTTAAACCAATACTCGCCAAGTATGTCAAAAGACACCATCCATAGAACTAGATCATAGGAGATAAAAAGGCTAGAATGAGAACAAGAAGTAAGTCACTAAACACTTGATGTTTAATTTTTTATTTTGAGCCTAAATCTGTCAATATTGCACTTGAGAATAAATAATGGGTCAATGCTATGAATGAAGAAATAGATCAGATTGAGAAAAACAATACATGGATACTATTATCTAGACCAGATGACAAGAATGTCATAGGTATGAAATGGATATTCAGAAACAAGCTAAATGAGAATGGAGAAGTCACAAGAAACAAAGTAAGATTAGTATGCAAGGGGTATGCGCAAGAAGAAGGTATTGAATATGGAGAAACCTTTTGACTCATTTCTAGACTAGAAGGAGTCAAAATTCTACTTGCTTATGCTAAATTCAAAGGGTTCAAGATATACTAGATGGATGTCAAGTCTGCATACCTAAATGGAATACTAGAAGAAGAGGTATACATTGAACAACCATAAGGGTTTGTTGATCCTAACAAGAGAAACATGGTTTGTAGACTAAAAAAATCCTTGTATGGATTAAAAAAGCACCAAGAGCATGGTATGAAAGACTTCACTCCTATCTCATAAGTATTGAATTTGTAAGAACAAGTAAAAATAATAATCTATATTTAAAAAAGGACAATGATGATAACATTTTGATTGCTGAAATATTTTTTGGTGATATCATATTTGGGGGCAATGATATGTTATGAAAATAATTTTCTAATGAAATAAGGAAAGAGTTTGAGATGTCAATGTTTGGGGAGATCAAATTCTTTCTTGGTCTACAGATTCTTCAACAGGATGCATGCATCTACATCACACAATCCAAATACATAAAGGAAGTTCTCAAGATATTCAAGATGGAAGAATCCAAGCCAGTTGGAACACCTATGGAAACCAGATGCAAGCTGACAAAGGAGGACAAGACAAATGAGGTAAATTAGACCCTATATAGATCTATGATTGGAAAACTCATGTATGTTGTTCATACTAGACTAGATATAGCACATGCAGTTGAAATAGTTGCAATATTCTCTGCTAATCCCAAGGAATCACACATGATTGCTGTCAAGAGAATTCTAAGATATCTAAAGAATACCAAAAACTATGGCTTATGGTATAAAAGAGAAGGAAAATTTGAGCTTCAAGTCTATACAGATGTTGATTGGGTTGGAAACTTAGATGACAAAAAGAGCACAACAGGAGGAGAATTCTTCATGGGTGATAGACTTGTCACACGGATAAGTAAGAAGCAAGGATGAATCTCACAATATACTATAGAAGAAGAATATGTAGCTACTACTGCAAACTGCTCTAACATTGCATGGATCAAACAATTACTAAAAGGTATGAATATGAAAATTCTAGAACCAGTGATTATCTATTGTGATAATACTAGTGCAATAAACATATCAAAGAACCTTGTCATGCATGCTAAGACTAAGCATATTGCTATCAAATATCATTACTTAAGGGAACAAGTACAAGAGAAAGAGGTCATACTAGAATATGTTCAATCCAAGGAACAATTAGTAGACATATTCACAAAGCCATTGCCTAAAGATACAATTGAGTACCTGAGAAAGAGACTAGGGGTCCTACCCTTGTCTATTGGTTAGTAAGCTGACTAGGAGGTTGCATCAGCCTACACATAATCAAAAGATCATTCATGTTGATGCAAGCAAAGAGATAGACTTTAAAGATACATCAATACATAGAAAGGTACTTATCTATATCGAAAACTAGAATTAGTATTTGTTGATGGAAAGAGAAATTCAAGGAGTATATTATAAAAAGGAGAAAGGCTATACTTTGGTATTACTATCAAAGGGAGAGAGATTACATATGGAAGAGATAATATCCATATGAAATATCCATCATGATTGTCCTAAGAGAGAGATAACTCAAAGGGATAAAGTATTCTATATTGTTGTCAAAGGAAAAAAGAGATGATCAAGAAGAGGAATAGTCAAAGGGAGAGAAAACATTCTACATCAAAGGGAGAGAAAGAATCTAGAGCTTCTACATCTATCTAGTAAAGGGAATGGAATGAAGAAAGTAATATACAAGAAACAAATCTAAGCTATATGAGCTTACTGAGAGCCAGATATTTGTATTGGTTATAGAACAATAAGTTTGGTAGATTGATGTACTACAACTGATATATTTCATATTGTATTAGTAGTAATGTAGTATGTTTACATCAATGCCAAAGGGAGAGATTGATGAACTATAACTAATTGAATGTTTGAATATGTTAAGTTCATGATCACCGAGATGCAAAAAGTTAATGCAAGACATTAAATCAATTAATGTATTATATTGTCATTGATGTCAACTTGATATAATATAATTGGTTATATACATATTGTCAAAGACTTCAAAGAACCAAAGAAATAAAGGTTATGCTATTAGTAATGCATAAAAGTTAAATATACACCAAGTGACAACAAACCCCGATGGGCAGTGCACCTTGACGGATAGAGAACCCCGAGAAAAAGTCATAGCGATAATCAAGAAAGAAAACTGAGGAAGTATTACTGAGAAAAACCAAGTGTAGCCCAAGAAGAACTGAAAGTCATAGTGTTTCCTGACAGAAAAACAACCCCAACAGACAGAGATGCCTGAGGACAACTAAAGTCAAGACCGAGATAACAAGGAGTTAAACACCAAAAAGAACTGAAGCTCATAAATGACAAAAGACTTAACTAGCAAGAGCTACATATGGAGTTAACTGGTTGATAACATTATTCTCATCGACAAGTTACAAGATAGAGATAAGCTAGAGTTTTAAAGTTTTTTTATTCCTGTTCAGGTTTAGAATTGTCACCCTAACTCAGGTGTTAGGGCTACACGACAATTCCATCCTAACAATGGAAACCTCTCCTAGCTATGGGTAGACTATGAATGAAGAGGAATCTCCAGATTCTAGATCGGTTCCTATAAAATATGGAATATCACTCTCCTAATTTGCAATTTGTATTATGGAAAAGGGAGAAAGTTTTAAAACTGAATGGGAAATGGGGTGATACACCAAGAATGAATTCAGACTTTTTATGAAAAGACAAAACAGTAACTCCAACTCAAATATCAAAAGCTTGACCCTTCAAATCTCTAATCAACATATAGGCTAATAGACTTTACTACTAGGGTTAAACCACAAATAGCTCAGATAGTTCACAAACATACATTTTCCATACAAGGTTGAAAATAACTGATCACTTTTAAGAAGGAATTTAGACACACTCACTTCTCTTGGATAATAATGAAAACAACACTTGCAAAGAAAGATGAAATAGGATCATAGAATCAAAACTCCACATGTATGAGCCAAAACATTTTCTTTATTCTTCACCAAAATCTGACAGAATGTGATTACAAATAGGAATCTGAGGCATCAAGGAACAATGAGTTCACTTTGAACCTTTTCTCTAATATCTGCAACTCAAAGGATACAAAAATGAAAGAAACACAGCTATAGGAATAGTAGAAATTCACTAAGCTAATTCTCCACCAAATTTGACCCCCCTAACAACATGCAGATTCTTTCTTTAAATAGCCAACATGGCTTATTTCAAAAATAGTCTTCCCTCCAAAACCATCTTACCATAAGCAAGACACTAGACTCATAATTAACTCCCCCAAATCTGGCCTAAATAATAGCACTCCTAAGGTCTATTAACATGATACATCTCATTGCTAAATTCATCAACCTAATTTGAATACATGATATCCAAACCCTAAAACTCCATTTAGCAAATCGAGAGGGACATAACCCTAACCACTACTCGGCATCATCACCACACATAAACTCTGTCGACACCACACCCGAGCATTGGAGGTAACTGTAGTTTGTTTTGAATTTGATGTCGATATGACCATCTTCAAAGAAAAGACAGTTGCAATATGTCGTGGCACTTAAAAGTACCAATGTGGCTTTGTAGAAGGGATGTTGATGCACTGGCACTGACATATCATTTACTTCATCTGTCAGTGGACTTCAGTTTTGAGTAAAACACATTGCATTCTATCCATTGACTCACTTTGCATCTTAGGGTTTTATGTTGTAATACTGCCATGTTGGTTTCGAAACCATGATCATTTGCAATGAAATCTGCCATTTTCTGTGGGAAAGAACATCTGTTTCGAGCTTTTAGTAGGAATGAAAAGATTTAGTTTTGTTTTCCATAACACATAGCATCTTTTACTCTGAATCTTACTCCAAAGGCCGCGGCTTTTGATCTGCTATTTTCTTGAACACGGGCCCCAACTGTAAGTTTACTTGCACTTTAGAATTCTTCGGTGATATAGAATCTTGGGTCTTCCCTTCTTTGCTTGATTTTTGGGTTTCCTGATGTAGGAGCATCCTGGGTGTAAGGGCAATCTTGCATCACCCAAAAATATTTCTATTTTCTTTTTCAATAAGGGCTACCTTATGCAGAGCTGCTATTTATGGAAACTTGCTATTTTTAGTAAGTTGGTCATACGATCTCGGAATGTTCTGATTTTGCATGTGGAGGTTCATCTCAGTCATATCAGCCTGCCAGTAAAGTTTCATGGCTAGATCATGTCTAGTTTTGAAGATATTGAAAATTTTCGGTATTGAAAATAAGGTACAGAAACTTCGAGCTCAGTTTTGAAAGCTTTAGAGGCCCCGGATGAGGTCAAAACTTGGGCTAAATGAAGCTTGCTTGATTTAGGCATTGTAGAGCGCTTTGTGGCATTTCCAAAATTGGGTTATAATAGTCAATCGGGTCAACTAGTGATGACTTATGGTCTCCGGAAGTTGGGCCACCTGAAATAGCAGAAAATAATTTTCCTTCAAAATTTTTGTTTGGGTTTCAAAAGTTATTTTGAGCCAACTTTGATGTACTAAATTGAAAAATAAAATAATTCTAAGCTTGGTCGGCCCTAAGGGCTAAATTTCTGGAAGCTTCTAGGGCGGTGAAAATTGCCTATATAAAGAAGGCCCGTAGTGTTGTCTTAGGCAGTTTGGGACAGTTCTAGGTAGATCTGGGTAATAATTCAAGGCTTTGTCCTACAAAATATTGTAAGGGGAATGCCCATGTGGCTTTGCATATTGTAATTCTAAAATTTTGTAATTTCGCATTTATGGAGATAATAAGAAGTCCATTTTCTATTCTTGCAAATTGTTGTTGCTTCTCTGTTTCTATTATGTGTTTGTGGTATTAAGGGGAGCGCCCTTCATCAAGTGGTATCAGAGCAGGAGTTCCTGAGTGTGTAAACAGATCGCCGACTGTGAGGCA